>JABUQX010092683.1:7500-10000 GCA_015478945.1 Trachelipus rathkii
GGCTGAGGGATGGAGGCAACACTTGGGTTCATATTTAGAAGGTGATATAAAACATATGTATAATGTGTTGATGTAGAACAACTTTGACTATACTATTATCAAAAAAGATCTGACCGAATTTTCCAGCGAACATTTGAAAAGGCTAACTAAAACTGACCTAAGTAATTTTAATGGGGCAAAGATATCCTTTACAGAAATTATTCCACTGTATGCCTTGCGGTTGCAGGTAATAGCTGAAATCACATTTCCTGGATTTTATGTTAAAGATATGAAGATTGTTAGAGATAAATTAATCACCAGCCTTCCCATTCCAGTTCAGGAGAAGGGGAATTCATTGATTAAGGTATATGAATTGTCAGTAGATGGTAATACAATTTCATAGGGGGGGGGTTGGTGAAATTGATAGACCGACACTACAAAAATTACACTAGATGCAATGGTAAACCACCGTTGTTTGAAGAACCTCTTTTTTCCGGAACAACTGCTCTACCGCCGAAAGTGATAGATTTATAACACCATAAGGTTCCAGTGCCTGTTCACGTGATACAGATTCAAGAGTACATTAGGGGAGGATGCAATATTTGGGACGTGCTACGCCCAATTTTCACTCCCCCTAAAAATGGACAAAAAATTCGGAACTACCAGGCGATTTTGACCCTATAAACACCAAACTGTAGCTTTTTTGTTCTCTAAAACGTTGTTTTTCGGTGTTTTTCTGTGTCTGTAGTCATTATTTGAAAATTTTCAGTTTTTCAAAACCCATGTTTTTGACATTTTTCGTATCAACTTCCAGAATTTTTTTCGAAATAACTTTAAAATTGAAATATGCATAGATGGGTCCATTACCTACAATAGTGACAGAATATTTTCGATTTTTTGAGTTTTGTGCTCTGTGTTGTCCAATTTCCAAACCCCCTTTTTTTGGATTTTGAAATTAAAAATTGCGATAAATTTTTTCTCTTTGTGCGAAGTGAAATGAAATATTTCAGGGCATATGTAGTCGGGGAAGAGGCACATTTTTTACTTAGATAATTTCTTTGTATATGCATTGGTTTTGGATATGTTTTTGGAACAAATTTTCAAAAAAAAAATTTTGGGAAATTTTTTTAAAATTTTCTTTTGAGTATACAAAAAAAATTATCTAAGTAAAAATGGTGTATCTCTCACAACTCTACAAGCCCTGAAAATTTTATGTTGATCGGATACGTAGAAAAAATATCTCAATATTTCACTTTTTTCAACGATTAAATTTTTGAAAAAGTGAAATATTGATATTATTGCCTCTAGAACTAGGCCACGAACTTCTTAAAACCTTCCGATTTTAATTTGTGTGCAGGAGAATATCTTAGAAAGTAGAAAACAAACCAATATAAACTAGATGATGTTTAAATAATTTTTCATTGCCTCCATGTGTATCAGATCGATGATGCTTGTAAATTCTGACCTCCATGTGTATCAGATCGATGATGAATATAACTTATTATTCGCATGTGTATCAGATCGATGATACCTATAACTTTTTAATCGTATGTGTATCAGATCCATGATACCTATAGCTTATTATTCCTACATGTATCAGATCGATGTCAGATCGAAAATACCTATACTTTATCATTAGATACTATCCGTACTCATTCGCCGATGATTCCTATATTATATTAACCACTTAATTTTTACTTTTACCATATCACTACCTAGGATTAATACCTATTTTTCTTCTCTCCACATACTGATTATTGGCCACGAATGGATGTCACACCTAGAGTCCAACTATGACCAACACCTACACAACCTATAATGTCATGAAGTGAAGTTTCGAAAATTGTCTTACCCCCGGTTTGAGGATGTATCTAAGATCCTGGAATCAACCCTGGTTAGGTCACCTACACATATCTTCATGTTTTGAAGTTTTCGCATGACATATTACGGGAAACGTGAAAACTTCTTAATAAGAAATCTCGACCGCAATATCTTTCACACCTGCTCCAATATCAGGACTTCAAGTTGAGCCATGCAATACCTCATACAAAGTATTTACAGAGAAATGGAAAATGTAGTCTCGACTGCCAAACCTCTACGAATATAATTTCCATCAAGTGTACTAGAGTTTGCGCTAAGATAGCCCCAAAAATGGTAAGGACAACGGCTCCCACGCCCTTCTTTCCAGGACTAAATGAAGATTCCATCGCTGTCTTGACGAACTCATGTCTGCTTTACATATCTTTTGATATGGGATGGAAAAAACACTTCTTCCTTTCTGTAGGCGATAAGATTTATAAGTTTCCCCCAAATGCAAAGAGAGTTAAAGCTCTCTACCACTCGAAGAAAACGAAACATGATTTCTTTGAAACTTAAAGATTTCCAAAAAAGGGCATACACTCCTGTGACTGATCTTATTGAATGCCATATTGGGTATTGATAGGGTATTATAACTTCCCTCCGACTTAGTGCCTTTTTACAAAGCTCTAATTGTCGCAAAAATCCATCTCATTCCCGGGAA
>JABUQX010092683.1:15000-26194 GCA_015478945.1 Trachelipus rathkii
CGTTCAACCGATCCCGAAAAAAGGTAGCCGCTCTGATTCTTCAAACTATCCCCTATAGCTCTGACTTGAATTCTATCTAAAATCTTTGAAACTCTTCTTAGCTCTCATTTTCTATATCATCTGGAGTCTTATTCAATTTTTCACATCATCAGTGTAGCTTTCACTGCTCGAGGTCAACTGGTGACATACTTCACTATCTAAATAATTTATGGTCTTCTAAAATTAAGGACTATGGGGAGTCTTGCCTGGTGGAGCTTGACATACCCAAGGCATTTGACTGGTTATGTCAATCGTTACTGTTGCCTAAGCTCCCTTCCTGTGAATCTCATCCTAATCTTTGCTCACTTTTGTCTAATTTTTTCTGAGATCACTCCACATCAGTACTCGTTAATGGAGCATCCTTTTCCTCCTTTACTGTTAATTGTGGTTTTTCAGAAGGTTCTGTTCTATCTCCAGCTTTATTCCTACTTTCATCAGCGATCTCCTCAGTCATACTTCTAACTCTTTTTATCCTTATTATGGTGCCTAAACTCTCCATTCTTCTACTCTTTCAAATCGGCTCACTCTTTTGCATCAAGAGTTGCCTCTTGTCTTCAGATTTCCAATTTTATTCCTGCTGATCTGGATGGGATTTCTCGATGGGGTCACCGCAACCTTGTAAAATTCAACTCTTTAAAAAATCAATTTTTTATATATCTCCTTCTCAAAAACATCTCCAACTTTCCTATTTTCCTTCGATGGCTGCTAACGTCTCACCTTAGAATAACAAACACATTCTTGTCTCCCACAACAGCAAAATGTGTCTTGGAAACTCTCTAAAGGGTTGCTAAAGTAGCCTCAAAGAAGCTGGGAGTTATGTTTAAGTTACGGATATTTCTTTGCCTCTTAACAGTAACTCCAGTTATTTAAGGGTTTAATCCATGACTTGTTAATGAGTATGCTTTGTCTCGCACATTTGGGGGCTGAAGCTCCACTCTTCTATTGAAATATGGTGAGCATGAGTTAACAAGACTAAGACCTGTTCCCTTTTAAATAAATTCGCCTTATTCTCTATCCTGAGACACGGCCGTTGGAGCAGCTAATCTTTTTCTATAGCTCAACGCGGCGATGCTTGGTGAAGTTGACTTCCGCATTCCACCACCATTGCGTAGCTCTCGGTATCACAAGTGGGCCTTGCTCTGGCATTGGAATATTTGCGGGATATTGAACATCCAGACTTATGTTCGTTGAGGTGCCGTTTTTCCTTCCAGCTACTGTATGGTTCTGTAGAACTCTCTGCCTCTTTTTTTCCACTGTTTTATCTTTCATCTTTAAAGGCCACATCGGCGCTAAACTTAGAGATTTGCGTGTAAGCTTGGGCCTGGGTGGGTTTTCTATATTTTATTCTGCAACTTCCTTGAAAAACAGAGCTCAGCGGCTAAGTGGTGGTAACTGTAAAAAAAAACTACCAGAACTAAAGCAGACAGAATGGACATACTTTGTTTTTACTTTATTTCTGACCATGTCATTACTATTATTTCCTGACCCTTGTACATAATATAATATATATATAATATATATATATAATATATATATATATATATATATATATATATATATATATTATATATAGTATATATATATATATATATATATATATATATATAATATATATATATATAAAGGAAGGAATAATTTATAAAACTTCATTTCACTTTTCTATTATATATTATAATCTTGGTTTCTTTCTTCTTCCTTTCTCCATCAAGAGTATATTTTTATAGAGACGATTCTTAAACGGAGATCCAACTTGTGAAGCAAATCAGGTAACTAATTACTTTTTTACTTTTCATTTCTTTACGTATTTCATCAATCGTCCACCAATAAGTATTTTATTGATGTTTATTTTTATATATTCATGTGAGTGAATTCTCTTTTGTGTTTGTCTTTTACCTCTATCACCTCATGTACCTAAAAGCTTCCAAGATCGCACTTTACAAGATTTGTATAGAATTTTGCACAGAAAGAGAGAAGAGCAGAAAAAGGAATTCATTTCAATCAAGAAAAAAGAGTGAGCGAGCTTGACCATCTTTCATCGTGAAGTATTCAAAATTATTTACATTTTAATATATATAAATAATATAACTTGTATATATATTATTATATATTATATCTATAGATATATATATAATATATATATATAATATATATATATATATATATAATATATATATTATATATAAAAAATATAATATAATTAATTAGAATTTTATATAATTAAATATTATATATTATATATATAATAATATATATAATACTATATATATATATATATATATATATATTATATAATATAATATTATATATATATATATATTATATATATATAATATAATTATATAATAATATATTATATATATATATTATATAATAATATATATATATATATATATTATATGATATACTATATATATATATATATATAATATATATCTTTATATATTATATATATAATTTAATATTTATTAATATATATATATATATATACTATATATATATATAAATATATATATAATTATATATAGTATATATATATATATATAATATATATATATATATATTTTATCGTATATATATATATATATATATATATATATAATATATTATAATATATAGTATTAAATTAGTGATGAAACGGAAGCTGAATATTTGATAATCCGCGGGTTTGCGGTATTTTTGCGGTCCTAATTTTCAACCTCGGTTGCTATTTTTTTGCGGTTCTTAATTTGCGGTTGCTGTTGCGGATGTGGTTGCGGTTGTGCAATAAAAAAAATTAACAATTGCTATGTTTACTACTACCACTACAACTACTACTACTACTACACCTACTACTACTACTACTACTACTACTACTACTACTACTACTACTAATAATAATAATAATAATAATAATAATAATAATAATAATAATAATAATAATAATAATAATAATAATAATAATAATAATAATAATAATAATAATAAAATCTTCTCTAACAATAATAATAATAATACATAATAATTAATATCATTATATAATAATAATATAATAATACCATAATATAATAATAATAATAATAATAATAATAATAATAATAATAATAATAATAATAATAATAATAATAATAATAATTACTCAACTTCTTTCCCCAAGACTGGGGGTAAGGTGCCTAACATGTACCGGAAACAGGAAAGTAGTAGAAAAATATGGCGCAAGTTGAAAAGAAAGCATAACCTTACCGTCCCTTTGATACCATAAAGTGAGAACTCGTCGCAGTAAAAGAAATCCACCCTAGGGATTCAAGGGACTGCAACGGACCCTCACTGTGGCATCTCATCAATGTAAGATTCATCCCTTGGTCCTGATTGGCCTCAACAATACACTCCCCCTCACAAAACCCCGCCATTTACTCCTATTATGCACCTTTCTTCTCGAATATGCCAAACTCACATTCCTCTCCTACAGGCATTCCTTTAATAATTCAATCCACTTTTTCTTCTGTCTCTCAACCGGTCGACTCCCAGCAAGCTAATCACTATATATATCCGCTTAAATAACCGACTAACATGTATCCTCTTATCCTCTCCACACGATGAAATTATCTCAATGAACTTTCATCTATTCTTTCAATTTACCCCTTTCTTCACACCAAACAACTCCCTAATGCGTTCATTCCTCATTTTATCAATTCTTCTCATACCTAACATGCCCCTAACACATTGTACTTAAGATTTATACCTCTTATTCCAGACCATAATTTTACTACTATACATTAACGCAGGTAACAACCTACCCTCATGTAAGATCCTAGCGCACTAGTAGTATGGGAAGACTTCGATTGAAGTAGTTTTTTATATGAAGGAATTATTGTATCGGCTTGAAACTTGTTATAATGTTATTGGTAGAATTATACTGATAACAGCCGAGTTTTGGTGTCACTAGGATCATTCTAAGGATTAGTTACCCCTTAGCGTCAAGGTCAAATTGTTTCATTTGCTACCTTTCTCCTTTCGATTCAGCGTATATATACTACCAGGGTTAACAACGAGCGAAGCCGAACCGACCGAGTCGTCTGTCTGTATTATTAATTTATTTTATTATTATTATTAATTATTATTATATTTTATTACTATTATTATTATTTATTATTATTATTATTATATTCTTATTATTATATTATTATTATTATTATTATTTATTATTTTATTATTATATTATTATTATTATTATTATTATTATTATTATTATTATTATTATTATTATTATTATTATTATTATTATTATTATTATTATTATTATTATTATTATATATTTATATTATTAATTATATTATTATTATTATTATTATTATTATTATTATTATTATTATTATATTATATATTGATTATTATTATTATTATTATTATTATTATTATTATTATTATTATTATTATTAATTATTATTATTATTATTATTATTATTATTATTATTATTATTATTATTATTATTATTATTATTATTATTATTACTTATTATTATTATTAATTATTATTATTATTAATATTTTATATTATTATTATTTAATTAATTATTAATTATTATTATTCATTTATTGATTACTATTATTATTATCTATTATTATATTATTATTATTATTAATTGATTATTATTATTAGTATATTATTATTATAATTATTATTGATGATTTTATTATTTATTATTATTAATTATTATTATTATTTTATTATTATTATATCTACAGGGTTAGGCTTATCGTATCGGGCTAAAATTTGGATGTTAGCTATATGGTGACTTTATCTCGTCGTAGACGAGATTACGTCCACGGGCGGGGGGCGCCGTCCCTTAAAAATTGTAATGTTCGTAGAAGGTTGAAATTTGAGGAGCGCATTCCGAGACGGAGTCGGAGTCGGAGTCGGAGTCGGATTCGGATCCAGATTTAGGTTCGGAGCCAACGCCGGTCTTATATATGTTATCGAACATGTAGATCTCGAATATGAGGGTTATAAGTTCGCAAAGGGTGTCTGGGTACCCCACAAAGGGGGGTATTCCGGGAAGAAATGCACTGAACGCAAAACAAAAGATGGAGGAAGGAAGAAGGAGGAAGGAGGAAGGAGGAAGGATGGTGGAAAGAGTCTGAGAAGGAGTCAGAGTTGTATCCGACACCGATGCGGGAGCCGGTGCGGTACTGAGTTTGTAAACATTCGTTTGCTATTTTATTTTATAGGTTTCATTTTACATTTAATATTTGTTTCAATTTTTTTTTGTATTTATCTTCAAATTTTATTATTTTTTATTTATTTTAAATTATTTTGTTTAAAAAATATATTTTTTACTAAAATTTTCATGCTTTTCATGTTTATAGCGTAAAAAATTTGCGTTTTAACACACCCTAAAGCAGTAAATCAGTGAATCAGTAAATCAAACCACCCATCCTACCCTCTTCATCCCATCCATGATATATTGATCTATTGATCTATTGATCTTTTGATCTATTGATCTATTGATCTATTGATCTATTGATCTATTGATCTATTGATCTATTGATTCAAGTCATATTTTTTACTAAAATTTTTGTTTTACTTACAGTAAAGCAGTAAATTAGTAAATAAATCCACCCTCCCCAGCACCCTCCTCTCCATCTGTGATATATTGATCTATTGATCTATTTATTCAAGTCATTATTTTTTATAAAAACTTTCTATTTTATTTGTTTAAAAACTTTATTTTTTTAACTAAAATTTTTATGTTTTTACATCCCCTAAAGCTGTAAATCAGTAAATAAGTAATTCAAACCACCCTCTCTAGCACCCTCCTCCCCTCCTCCCCTCCTCCCACCATCCTATGATCTATTGATCAATTGTTTCATGTCACATTTTGAGTATCATTTCGGATAAGCATAAAAAAATTTAAGTTCTTTGTACACTGACCAACGAATATATGCTAACGTAGCAAAGTTTTCACATAGCATCACCAGAACTAAGAATAAATGTACAATGACAACCTAACACACAAACCATTAAGAACGGTAAAACTTCAACATTAACAGTTTTCACCCTTTAAGCACAGTAAAGTAACTAACATAGCATACAAGAAAACGTAATCTTAAGGAATATTTACAAACATATTTGCTTAAAATTTTCGGGATTATTGAGATACATTAGCATGAAATATTTAATCAAAAAGTTTATCATAACCTTATCTACATTATTAATACGGATACCGAAAATATTGCTAACGTAACAAAATTTCAAATTATTAAGCTTACATGGCATCATCTGAACTAAGAAGATACTGCACAACGAAAACTAACAAACCTTAAGCAAAAGAATAGGGAAGGGCGGTTAACATAACAAAGTTTCATACATACGAAGCATAAAGTAACTAATATACAGTACAAAAACGTAGATATTCCCACTATGTCCAGCATACTCTAACAAAAAATGGAATTTTACATTAACACGTGTAAAATTTACAAAACTTATCATAAATTTTTGTCTAATTATCATACAGACCAAACGAATATATGCTAGCGTAACAACTTTTCTTTTACCTTAACATGAGGTAAATTTAGCAAACAAAATTTCAATAACCTTACTATACTATAATAAGTTTCTCATACGATAATAATTGCAGAACATAAAAATTTATTCAGCATGAACTTAAAAAAAAGTTCTTTTTCAATACATATCAAAACTCTTCATAGTAAATCAGTATAGTAAAGCAGTAAAGTCATAAATCAGTAAATCAACACCATCCAACCCCTCCCAAACTACTCCCTCCACTACTCCTCCGCACCCTTCCATGATCTATTGATCAATTGACTTCAGGATCAAACTTCGAGTAATCATTTTCGGATTAACACATAGCGTAAAAATAAGTTCTTTAATTTACTAACCAACGAATATATACTAGCGTAAAATAATTTTCAACATTAATTAAAGCTAACATAGCATAACCTAAACTAAGATATAATATACAATGGACAAATGTAAACACCTTACGCCCGAATAGACTAATAAGCATTAACAAAGTTCGTTCCTTAAACACAGCTAAAGTAACTAAACAGCGTACAAAATGTAACTTTCACACTTTTTTTCAAGCATATTTCTAACATATCATGTTAATTTTGCATTAACATGTTAATTACTTAGCAAAATTCATCATAACCGTCTAAATATCACACTGACCAGCGAATATGTGCTATCGTAACAAAGTTTTTTGCATTAGTAACTTAGTATTATTTAACAAAAATTCATCATACTTTACCTAACTATCATAATACCCATCGAATAATTACAAACATAAAGTTACTTTTTACGCCAAAAACATAAAATTCTACAAAGTTTTACCAACCGATATTAAATAACCTCTTTGTAATAAAATATCAAGTAAGTGTAATGTTTACTGATTTAAAGCAGTAATATAATAACAGTAAACTCTATCATTCTAACACCATCACCTCCCACCCCACCTCTAGATTTATTGATCTATTGATTATAGTCTTATATTTCGAGTATCAATTTTGGATAAACATAACATATAAATAAGTTGCTTTATATATTGGACCTACAAAATATAGGCTTAACTGTATGCAAGTTTTAACATAAATAGAAGCTAACATATCTAACCTGAACTAAAGAAATAATGTTCAACGTACAGACCTAACTGCCTCAAGCACGGAATAAACAGCCAACATTACAAAGTTCTATACTTAACAACAGTAAAGTACTAACATACATACTAGGACGTATCATATTCAAATCTTTTTCAATCAAATCATCCTGTAACCATTTTGTTTATTTTACCTTAACATGTAATATTTAACAAACGTATCATACTTGCCTAATTATCATACAGACAAGCGAATATATGCTAAAGTAACAAGTTTTAACATCAATAAAACTAACATAGCATAACCTGAAACTAAGAATATATAAACAAGCGAAACAACCTAACATACTCAAGTCTAAATATCCTGCGAACATTCACAAGTTTCCCTGACTTATCAAAGTAAGTACCTAACAGGACATAACAAACTCAATGTATCCTCTTTTCCAACATATCAGCACAGCTAATGCAGTTATCTAACAAAAATCCTTAACAAAGTGACCAATCTATCAAAGAACCAACATCTTGAACTAAGAATTGATACTACATCCATCAAAAGGCCACTCACATCAAATATAACGTCATTTTTAACTAGGAATAAACGTAGACATTAGCACAATTCTAAGGAACTTAACATTATTCGCAAAAACTTAAGCCTAAGCCCGTTCTAACACAACTTCACCAGTTAACACAATAATATCTTACGAAACTTAATTCATTTCTCTAACAAATCGGTGTTAATTTCACATTGTCATAGTAATCATTTACAAACGTAGCAGAAATTAAACAAGCCTAACATATCTAGCACTGTACAATGGACGGAAAACTTACATAGATCTTAGCATCTGTCCTACGCATAAGACATTAAACATTCGAGCCTATGAATAAGGTTCTCACCTATCCCCTCATTAGCATAGCAAAACTCAACATCCCTTACTTTTCGATCATATCATCAGCAGCTTAAAGCAGTATTATCTAACAAAATTCCTTAACAAAATGTTCAACATTATCAAAGATACCCGCGTCTTGAACTATGAATTGATATTACATTCATCAAAGTGATGCATCTCGAGTATAACATTATTTGAACTATGAATAAAACGTGGACATTAGCAAATTCTCTGTCAAACATCATAAAATAACCTATCGATCTTACTGAACTACGAATAAACGATAACAACTCAACCTATCCTACCTATCGAAATATTATGCAATAGCCTTCGAGCTTAGGCTTACATAGTAGCTTCACTTGTGTTACTTGCCTGTTATACAAATAGCTTCCACACACCCGATGCGCCTCACTCGCAACATAATCTCAATAATTACTAATACATAACAGACCAACTTTTCAACGATGAGTCCCAACTACTCGGAGATCACCCCGGAGATGCATGAAGACCCATCTCGGGGTACTTAAAGGGCGATGTAAGCAGTTTCATAAGGTCACAGCCCAAATTGCTATGCCCTTATGTAACCAATTACACCTCCCTTCGGGTTACCCCGAGATGGGTTTTCATGCATCTCCGGGGGTGATCTTTGAATAGTTGGGACTCATCGTTGAAAATTGTTCGGTTATGTATAGTAAAGATGAGATTATGTTGCTGAGTGTGCGCTCCGTGAAAGCTTTGTATACAACAGTGAAAATAGACCCTAAGGCAAACCTGCCGTGTAAGCTTAACGACTCGAAGGTATTGCGTAATAATTCGAAAGGTAGGATAGGTTAAGTTGTTAGCATTTATTCGTTGATCGGTATGATCGATTGGTTATTTTATGATTTTTGACAGAGAATTTTGCTAATGTCCACGTTTATTCATAGTTCATAATAATGTTATATTTGATATGCATGACACTTTGATGAATGTGGTATCAATTCATAGTTCAAGATGCGGTACATTGATAGTTTGGAAACCATAGTTATTTGAGTTTTGTTTAGATAATATTCGCTTTAGGTTTGATGATTATGATTGAAGAAGCAAAGATAGGTTTGAGTTTGCTGTGAAATGAAGGGGTAGGTTCTGAGAAACTTATTACTCAGATTCCAAATGTAATGTCCTAACATGCGTACATCACATGTAGTATCTATTGTAGGTTTTTCCTTCATTGTAAGTGTTAGATATTGTTAGGCTTATGTTTAATTTCTGCTACGTTTTTGTTAATATTTACTATTGACAATGTGAAATTAATCACTTGAATTTGTTAAAGAACTGATAAGTTTTTCGTAAAGATATTGCTGTTTACTGGTGATGGCTGTGTTAGAAACGGGTTGCTTAGGTTTAAGTTTTTGCTTGATGAATGTTAAAGTTCCCCTAAATTTTGCTATGCTACGTTATTTCCTAGTTGAAAAACTGACGTTATATTTGATGTGAGTGGCGTTTTGGATGAAGGTAGTATCATAAATAGTTCAAGATGAGGGTACGTTTTATAGCATTGGTCGACTGTGTTAAGAGGATTTTTTTAAGTATGTAATACTGCTTTTAGTTGGTGCTTGAATATGTTGGAAAAGTAGGGAACATTTAGTTTTGTAATGTCCTGTTAGGTACTTCTAGCTTTGATAGTAGGAACTTTGTATGTTTGCAGATTTATTACACTTGAGGTTTGTTAGGTTTGTCGTTGTATATAGTTATATTCGTTGTTCAGGTTTTGATAGTTAGCTTATCTGATGTGAAAACTTGTTACTTTAGCCATTATATTCGCTTGTTTGTATGATATTAGGTAAGGTTATTGATCAAATTTTTGTTAAATATTACTATTGTTAAGTAAAAATAACAATAATAATGTTACAGATTATGATTGCAAAAAGTGTAAATATTATACGTTCTGTATGCAATGTTAGTTACTTTACTGTGTGGAACTAGTATGGAACTTGTTAATGTTGGCTGTTTAAATTTGTGTGTAAGGTATGTTCGTTTGTCGTTGTACATTCACTTCTTAGTTCAGCGTTGTGATTTGTTAGCTTTATTGAATGTTAATTACTTTGGTTACTTTAGCGATTTGTATTGTGTAGGTCAGTATATAAAGAACTTATTTTTATGTTATGTTTTAATGCGCAAAATGACACTCGAAATATGACTTGAATCAATAGATCATGAAAGAGGGAAGGGAAGGTGAGTGGAGGGCTGGTGATTCGATTTACTGATTTATTGATTTACTGCTTTAAAATAATAAAGAATTGATTAAACTTTACTTGATATTTTTAATTCGAAAGAACTGTTTTTTATGTTATATTTGGATAAAACTTCGTTAAATTTTTATGTTTATGTTTTTGGATAAAACTTGTTATGTTTGCATTTTATTCGTTTGGGTATTAATATAGGTTAGTTTAATTACTGAGCAAATATATTAAATTATTACTATATATAATTATTAACAATACCGTTGTTACGATATATATAATATCTATATTATAATAATATAATAATATCATATATGATGATATATATATATATTATATATATATATATAATATATTATCTATATATATTAGTATATACTATATATATGATACGGTAATATTATATATATATATGAATATATATATATTTTATATATATATATGATATATATAT
>JABUQX010092684.1:0-14263 GCA_015478945.1 Trachelipus rathkii
CACAGACTTGACAACCAAATGCACAAAAAAACGCAGACCAATAAAGAATACTATAATGTACACGCCAAAAGTACGTAGCCTTAACGCCAAGCGAATTAACAGCTAAAATTAACAAGTTCCACGCTTAACAGCAGTTAAATTTGACTAACATGGCAACAAACGTAATCCTATTACACTTTTTCAGCATATCACTAGCATATTGAATTGTTAATTTTACTAAATGGTAAATTTAACAAAATTATCATAACTTGTTAATATATACTGATCCACGATTATGCTAGCGGTCAACAAAGTTTTTTACATTAAACATTGTATCTTTACAAAATTTTATCACTTACGTAACTATCATTTTAATCAACAAATAATTGCAACATACAAGTTCATCAAACTAAAAAAATAAGTTTTTTGATAAAATTCGTAGTAAAGTGTAACAATTTTACTGATCCTACAAGCAGTAATCAGTAAACCAAGTAAAATCAGAACCCGTCTACTCCTCATCCCTTATGCTTGCCATGATCATTATTATTGGATCTTAGATTCAAGTCCTTAAGTTCAATATCATTTTATGGTTAACATCATCAAAATAGTTCTTTAATATACTGACAACGATATAATAACGTAAAGAGTTGCATCAATATAGGAACGTAATAACGCTGACTAAAAATACAAATGTACAGACGACAAATAACATATTCTTAAACCAGAATAAACGCTAACATTAACAAAGTTCTATCTTAACAACAGTAGCCAAACCAGCCGAAATTTTTTTGCTCGACATATATATTATATAGTATATATTAGTATATTATATTATATATACCTATATAATATATATAGTATATATATATATACATGAGTATATATAATATTTATATATATTAATATAATATATAATATAGAATATATAATATATATATTTATATATATTATAATATATATTATATAATAGTGTAGACCTATATATATATATATATATTTATAATTTTAGAAATAAGTATTATATATATATTATATATAATATCATAATATATTATATATTTATATATATAGTTAGTTAATATAGAGAGCTATATATATAATATATATAATATATATATGTTATATATAGATAATATGTATAGTATAGTCTTTATATACTTATTATTCGTGCCGGTGCCATGTCTTAAATCACTCTGTGATTTGCTTCACCTAGAGGTTTGCGGTAAATACGTCACTTTACCAGCTATAGTGATATCTGAGACAACTCTGACCCCATTCCAACAGTAGTTAGTTTTTAAAATATATTAATGACTTTTCTCACCTGTTTCAAACTGTTATTAAAGCATCTTTGTGCGTCTTAATCTGTTTGAGCGTAGATCAGAGTAGCTTCACGCTAACATCCGTAGGGTGACTACACTTGATCATAGATATGAACGATGGATTCCGACACAGATGGGAAGATTTCTATCGCCGTGGGATCAGCAGGCTCGTTCTGTCTTAAGTTTTTATTCCCTCTAATTTAAAGGTTCGGTTAAATTTGTTATACCACAGCTTATGTACGCCCATGTTAAGTGCTATTATAGCCTGTATTAATTATTGCCTATGAGCTTATGAATGCTGCTAAAGCCATACTCCGTTGTTTTCAGGAGTATGCTTCTGAACTGGGCAGTTTTCCTTTGGTTCTTTACACTGTTATAAGTTATACATTTACTGTGCTAGAAGCAGTTCAATATATATATAGTATATATATATAATATATAATATATATAAATATATATATACTATATATATATATATATATATATATTTATATATCTATATATAATATATATAAGTATATATTAATAGTATAATTATATATATATATATATATATACTATAATAGTTTATATAATATTATATATAAATAACATAATATATATAGTTATATAATATATATATATATAAAATAGTACTAGTTATATGTTAATTATAGTTATTAATATAAGTATATATATATATATAAGATATGTTATATAATATTATTTATTATATGTATTATATTATATATATATATAGTATATATATTATATAGTATATTATATATATATTATATATATCATATATTATATATAGTATATAGTTTATATATATAATAAGTATATTATTTATATATATATAATATGTATAGTATATTATATACTAATATATATATATATAATGTATAATTATAATTTATAGTATATAATATACATATATTTATATATATATATATATATATATAATATATATATATATATATATAGTATAATATATATTAGATAGTATATATATATATATATATATATATAATCAGACACAGAATAATTAATAAGCATATTTAACCGTGCATTGCATGCAGAAATGAGATAGTGTAGATATAACTTAAATTTGTAAATCATTAAGAATGGAACAAAATTGCTCTAACTGTTCGTTCAGCGAACTATTTATTTTCCTGAGAAGGTGTAAAGAACTATATATTAGTATAATATAGATATATATATATATATTTATATATATATATTATTTATATATTATATATATTATATATATTATATATATATATAAATTAGTTATATATAAATATTATTAATAT
Organism: Trachelipus rathkii; assembly: GCA_015478945.1. NCBI lineage: Eukaryota > Metazoa > Arthropoda > Malacostraca > Isopoda > Trachelipodidae > Trachelipus > Trachelipus rathkii. Next base: position 2,594 of record JABUQX010092684.1, read on the forward strand.
ATACATATTATATATATATTATATATATTATATATTAGCTATATTATATATATATATAATAATATCTATATATAATATTAATATTATATATTATATTATGGATAATGAGTAATGTAGATATATTTATGTTCAATTGAAAAGAATATATATTAATATATATATATATATATTATATATATATATTATATATATATATATATATAAATATATATTATAATTATATATATATATATAATTTATAGGGTGTAATTGTATGGGCCGATGCTGAATGTGAACCACACCTAACGTCATTTTTTACTCATTCATTTGAACTTTTCAATATTCAGATATGCAAATTTGAAGCCATGGAAATACACTAATGGAGCAAGTGTTGAGGTGTTTTTTAAGCTTATATAATAAATAATGGCGTTCTATCTAGTGAACAGTATGGCATATCGTAGCACTTCTCTTGGATTATTTCTGGTGCTAAAGTTCTAATCGGCTCACACAAACTTGTGGGTTCCATATCTGGAAATATAAGTGAAATCTACAAAATATTCTTGGACTAGGCAACGACACCGGCTCTGTAGAGTTGAATAAAGATCGATGCTATGCTCGCAATGTCGTACTGCAGATAATATCGTGTGTTTGCGATAGTGCTGGAGGGGCATCCTTCGTCGTCGTCGTTGACAACAATTGACCCTCGTAGGCTCCGTAGTATGATGACACATTATTGCATAAACGCAAATTAACGACTTACAATAGGTGACAAGTTGACATAAAGTGACTAAAAGCTATCTTTGCCCATACGATAATAGATGTTCTAATGGAACGATCTGGTGGAAGAAATCGGCATCATGAATCATTTCGAAGAAAGTCTCTTACAACATGATGAGACTTTTTCTTCTGGATTTCGGATATCAGAATTGCGCTTTGGGCGATGATCACATGTGCAGAGTTTGCTAGATAAAACATTTCTCGCACTCACGAAAGGATTGACTGTTTTGGTGCGGTTGTATGGCTGGCGGATACGGCGTATTTTTCGCAAAATGACGGCCGGTCAGGCAGTTAGCTGTGATGTGTTCGCTTATCGTGAGATGATAACGGAAACTTTTATGGCACGAATTGGAAGGTATGGATTTGGACGATATGTGGTTTCAATCAGGAGGCTGCACTTCCACACGCTAACGAAACAAGTGGCTCTTTTGCGCGACAAATTCAATGGCTGTGTTATCTCACGTGGTGGCGATGTCAATTGGCCGCCAAGATCATTTGACACCGTTGGACTTCTTTCTTTGGGGTTATTTGAAAGAAAAGGTGTACGTTGATAAGCCAGCAACAATTCAAGAGCTAAAGGATGAGATAATTCGGCACATTAACGGCATAGAACCTCAATTATGCCTCAGCGTCATCGAAAATTTTGACCATCGGATGGAGGTGTGCCGCCGAGGTCGCGGCGGCCATTTGGCCGATATTTTTGTTCCATACATAATTGAACCATACCATATTATCATAATAAAAAAATGACAATAAATTCCTAAGTAATTTGTGTTTTATTCAAAATCAACATCGGCCCTTAAAATTAACCACCCTATATATATATATATATATATATATAGTATAATATATATATATATATATTATATATATATTTATATATATATATTATATTAGTATTATATTATATAATATATATATATATATATATATATAATATATATATATATATATATTATATATAATATATTATATACATATTTCCCAGTAACTCTTTCTTTCTTCTCTCTCTCTCTCTCTCTCTCTCTATATATATATATATATATATATATTACTATATATATATATATATAATATTATACCTTATATATATTACTATAATATATATTATATATCTATTATATTACTACTATATATTATATATATTATTTAATTATTTATACCCAAAAATATTCACATTAGAAACTTGAGTTATTGCTATTTTATGTTTTCTTTAATTTAAAATTGATTCGATTGGTAACTGTTATTGTTTCTCTTTCACTATTCTTTTATTTTATTTTAAATTAGGTAGTAGATTTAAATATATTATTATTTTTATTCGAATGTGCATTCGAGCAATAAATAATTATTATTTTTTTTTAAATAGAACGAGTGTTTTATTAGATTCCTAGCTAGGGAAAAAAACAACTTGTAAAAAAATTGCAATAGTGTAGTACCGTCTTCAACTTTTTCTCTCGGCTATTCGGAAAAGCCGAGCCTCTCCCATTTATAACTGATTGAAAAATAGCATTATTTAATGACAATGACTCTTATACTTTGTTTTAAATTTTACATAATCTTTTATATGTATTATGTAATATATTTTTTCACAATATGACTCAGTTTTCCGCAAAGAGAGGGGTTAAGGCCTCAGGGCTGAGGCCCAAGCCCGCTACCCCCTTCGGAGTGATTCCCCTCGCAGGAATTCCCCTTTCGGGGTGCTCCCCCAGGTTTTTCTCTCGAAGGTAAATGGTGTTGGCTTTAGATACTCGTGGTTAATGAAAACTGTTTATTTCGTAAGTTAAGTACAGTTATGTTAATATTACTATGACAATGTGGAAATAACACTGATTTGTTAGAGACATGATGAGTTTTTGTAAGATATGTACCGTGTTAATGAGCGATGCTTGTGTTAGAAACGTGACCTAGGTTAAGTTTTCTGTTGAGTAATGTTAGGTTTTGCCCGAGAATTTTGGCTAATGTCTACGTTTATTCTTCATGGCTCAAATGATGTTATACTCGACACGAGTGACACTTTATGAAGATAGTGTCAATTCATAGTTCAAGATGGTGGCATCTTTTGATAGATTGGTCACTTTGGTTAAGGGATTTTGTTAGATATCACGGCTTTACCTGTTGCTAATATGCTCAAAAAAGTGGGAACATATCGAGTTTTGTGTGACCTGTTAGCTACTTACATTTGTCAGTAAGGGAAAATTTTTTTTTTTCAAAGGAAGCCGATGATGGCCAAATGCAAAATAGTATGTTTTAGGTTTGGATTTGTACATATATTCGTAGTCGCGGTTATGATTTTTTTAGCTTTATTGATGCTAAAGATTTGTTGTTAAGCAGATATTCCGTAGGTTAGGTATACTAAAACTTATTTTTATGTTATGTTTGTCCAAAATGAATTGAAATATGACTTGAATAAATAGTTCAATAGATCACAGGCGGGTGGGACGGGTAGGGGACTGCGGGATGGGTGGTTTGAATTTACTGGATTAATGAAAACTGTTTATTTGTAAGTTAGGTACGTTATGGTTAATATTACTATGACAATGTGTGAAATAACACTAATTTGTTAGAGAAATGATGAGATTTTGTAAGATATTACTGTGTTAACTGACGAAATGATGTGTTTAGAAACGTGAGCCTAGGTTAAGTTTTTGGCTGGTAAATGTTAGGTTTCCCTACGAATTTTGCTCATGTTATGTTTATTCATTAGGACATTGATGTTAATACCTCTCAAACGAGTGACACTTTGATGATAGAATGGCTGTTAATTCATGGTTCCAGATGTTGGTATCTTTGATAGATGGTTCACTTTTTGTTAAGGGATTTTGGTTAGATGATGCGGTTTACCTTGTTGGCTGATATGTGAGAAAGTAGGAAATTATCGAGTATTTGTGACCTATTACTACGTTTACTTTGAAAGTAGGGAATTTTCAGGATGTTAGCTGATTATTCTACACGAGGTATGTTAAGTTTGTTGTACATTATATTCTAGTTGCGGTTATGCTATGGTAGCTTTATTTGAACGCTAAGCTTTGTTGGTTAAGCATTATATTCGATGGTTAGTAATATAAAAGAACTTATTTTTGTGTTAATGGTTTGGGGATAACAGTGTACGGATTCGTTTGGGTTTGTAATGATCAAATTGGTCAATGATTATGATAACTTCCTTGTTAAATTATTACTATGTAAGTTAAAATTACAGTAATTATGTTGAGAATATGCTGGAAAAGATGAATCAGTTACGTTTTGTATGCAATGTTAGTTACTTAACAGGTGTTAAGTGTGAGCTTTGTTAATGTTGAGCAGTTTATTCTTGCTTAAGTTGTGTTAGTTTGGCGTTGTACATTATTTCCTAGTTCATATGATGCCATGTTTAGCTTATTATATGAAACTTGTTATGTTAGCCATAATATTCGATGGTTATATATAAAGAACTCATTTTTTGCGCTATGTTTATCCGAATGATACTCGAAATGTGACTAAAATCAGTTGTAATGTAATTAACATTGATATGTTAGAGATATGCTTGAAAAAGTGTGAATAGGTTACGTTTTGTAATGCTGTGCTAGGTAACTTTACTGATGTAAGTATGGAACTTTGTTAATGTTTTTTATTCTAGGTAAGGCGTTAGACTTTGTTATTGGTACATTATACTTTCTTAGTTTCTGGTATGCTGATGTTAGCTTTATGATGGAAAACAATTGTTACGTTAGCATATACTAGTTGGTTAGTATAAGAACTTATTTTGGTACTATGTTATTGTTGTTGTTGTTGTTGTTGTTGTGTTGTTGTTGTGTTGTTGTTGTTCGTTGTTGTTGTTGTTGTTGGTTGTTGTTGCGTCTAGACGAGAAAATACCCCTTTTTGATGATATGTTCCGTTCGCTGCGTTGTATTCTGTTTATCTTTTTTCTGATTGGTTGAAAGAAAGATCTCATTACCTATTAGGGTTGTTTACGCATACGATTTCCGTCAGTGGAACATTTTTTCGCTGTACTGGTGCGATGACATCTCCCGTCATCTCCAGTCTGTTGTTGATGATTCTACGAGGAGCTTCGTTATCCCAACGTTGTGTCATAAATTTATCGTCACTCTGATGGATAGCGATACATTGCTTGTATTCTGCGGAGGTCAAATAATAGACCCTTATTCAGTTGTGCTGATGGATTCATCAAAAGATTATCGATATCAACAGCTGCATGGCTAGGATACAGTGCTTTGTTATCTGATGGATCGTGAGTAGTGAAATATCTATCAGAGGTGACCGTGTGAGAGGTGATAATAGAAAAGACTTCGTGCTCTTCGTCGTGTGACATATTAAAACCCTTGATGTACGCAACTACTGGAAACCATTCGATTGTGCGACCTTATGGCGTACGTGTATAGGTTTCACAGTTCAAACGTCTGAAAATATTCAGCATTGCTTAAATAAAAAACGAATTAAATCGCACTTAACGATGTGAATACTTGAGGACTTATACATATATCACATGGTGTAATCTATGATATTTACAAAGAAACATGTGGTTTACCGTATAATTCAGTATACAGGAGATGCTTTAATTAACTATCAGCTTGGGTGAGTTTACTCTCTCTTGTATGAGAGAATGAGTGCTGTGGAATCGAAATATGCCGAAAATGGTTTAGTGTTGCTGAATGCAGGCATTTATACTTACATCTTTCAAAGGGTGTTGATCTTTAGAGAGATATATATAGAGCTTACCCAACTTGAATCCTATGTTCTCTGATAATAATCTAGATAGCTAAAATAACTTAACTTTTGTTTAATGTATTTATATGTTTTTAGTATTTATATAAAGCACTTTCAAGTGAAGATTATATGTTTTAAAAACGAAAACTGTTTTACTTCGCTCTTATGTTCGCTTTATTGACTACAATGATGAGATGGCTGTTTATTCGTCTGGTGTGTGTGTAAGTACGTTATGCTCATAGTTTAGCTTACAGAGAGTAAAACTTTACTTTGGTTGTCCTTACCCATTAGGTATTATGAGGGTTAGGTAGGTTGCTAAATTTTTTGTTAAATAATATTGTTAATGTAATGTAAAATTAACATGTCATGTTGGAGATATGGTTGTAAAGTATGTGGATTATGTTTGTGAGTCTTGTGTTAAGTTACTTTTACTGGTGTTAAGTGTGGTCTTTTAATGTTAGCAGTTTATTCTGGCTTAAGATGTGTCAGGTGTCGTTGTACATTTATTCTTAGTTCTGGTAATGTTTGTTGACTTTAATTAATATGAAAACTTTTTGTGACGACTGCATACTTTCGCTCGGTCTAATATGATAAGTTACACAAGGTTTATGTAAATTTTTTTTGTACATAGTGTCCATGTTTAAGTGTTCCTAAAATTTATATTTATGAAAGAAAATGATAGACAAAGTGTGAATAAGTTTACGTTTTTTGGTGTTATGTTAGTTCACTTTACTGTTGTTTGTGGTTATTTCATAGTTCGAAGATACTACGTAAGCTTTATTAATGTGAAATATTTGTTACGTTAGCAATATGATTCGTCTGACCTTGATATAAAGAACTGATTTTATGTTAACTGTTTATCCTAGAAATACTACTCAACATGTACCTTAATCCAATAGATCAATAAGATCATAGTTCAGGATGGTCAGGAGGGAGTTGGATAGTGGTTTGATTTAGTGATTAACTGCCTTTAGGGTAGTAAAAAAATTTGTAAGTTATAAACATAAAAAGTGTAAGAAATTTTATTTATTTATTTTTTATTTATTTATTTATTTATTTATTTTTTTTTTTTTTTTTAGTTTTGAAAGTATTATTTTCGAATTGTACAGACCCAATAACCTTAATGAGACACAACATTGTGTTATACGAATGTTTTACTACTTAAGGCAACCGCAGCAGCTCCAGCACCGGTGTCTATGCCTACTCCTCAGACTCCTCCTTCCTCATTCTTCTTCTTCCTTCCTCATTCCTCCTTCCTCCTTTCCTCCTCATTCTTCCTTTCTTCTTCCTTTCTTCTTCTTCTTCTTCTTCCTCTGTTTTGCATTCCATGCATTTCTTCTTCTTTTTTTCAAACTGGGGACCCCCCTCCGGTGGGGCCCTGGCTCCGAGTCGAAGCAACTCCATCTCGTCTCCGATTCCGACTCCTCTATCCTGTCACCAAGTTTCAATCTTCTAAGATTATTTTAATTTTTTGAGGGGGCAGCGTCCCCCTTACGAGGGGACGCAGGGGTACGTAATCTCGTCTCCGACGAGATTACGTCATCATATAGCTCACATCCAAATTTTAGCCCAATACGTTAAGCCTAACATGGTTTTCAGGACGAATTTGACCTTGGCGCTAGGGGGGCAACACCCCCTTAGGGGTGACCTACGGTCACCACAAAACTCGCCAGGGATCGTTTTATCACACACATATATCATATACCAAGTTTGAGGCGATAGTCTCTTTCCTTCATATCGGAGGCGGAGCTGTGCAGTACAGTGCAGTGCGGTGCGGGCGGTGCGAGGCAGTGCAGAGCTGAACCCCGCCGCTGAAGGACACGTGGAAACAGAAGGGAGTTCGCGTATGAAAACACTCACGAAGGGTTCGTGCTGTTAACTCTTCGACGTAGCGACAGTGGTTGAAGGTCAGCATATAATGGGTATCGCTGTAGATGATGACGCGCTCTCGTCTCATCGAGCAGGCATGTTCTGTGCGTGTGAAAGAGACCTCACTCATGAATGGGAGGCTAACTTGGTTACTAGATCTCACGCTCAATCTTTTGATCGCTCACGATCACGCAACAAGAGGCGTAAGCGCAAATTATCGCGTCACCTCGCGGGGGTGACCCCCTAAATGACATCCTACAGACTTGAAATTTACACGGATTCGAGCTTATCCCATATATGGATTATAATTCCAAGTTTAAAGAAAATATCTCTTATACTTTTTGAGAAAAAGCTGCCAACGGTCCCGTTGCTGCATCACTACTTATATATGTATTGTATGGTCAATTTTTTCATAATTGATTTGACTATTTTTCTTATGAACTTTTTTAAAAACTATATTAATAAATACATTATATTACAAATCCTTTCTCTAATATTTATTTATTTCTTTATCACAAATTTTTTTTTTTTTTTTTTTTTTTTTTTTTTTTTTTTTTTTTGCAGAGTTAGAGAAAATATATATTTAAATTTTTTATTTTTTTTCAGAATGTAACTGAGGAAAAAAATTTAAATATTTTGTTCCGAAATAAAATTTTGCGATGTCACCTTTCAGGAAATTTGAACATAAAAAAAAAAAAGTTTTGGAGAAAAATATTTTATTTTTTTTATTTATTTATTTTTTTTTTGTACTGTTAACTTTATTTAAATTTATTTTCTAAATATAAATGAAAGACCTTTATCCTCTGCCGGTTTCAGAGAGAGAGCGAGATAACAAGAAATTTTATTTCAAGTTTTGACATTAAAACAATACTAAAACCACAGCAACAACAACATCTAATAAAAGAAATAATAAAAACAGAGGCAATAAGAGCACTACAACATTTAACTAGAAGCAGCCAAACGGCACAAATATCAACCAAAACAATCATTTGCAACAAGCAAAAGCAAGCAACAAATAATAACAACAGCAGCACCAACAACAAATATATAATATATTTATATATATATATATATGATTTATATATAATATATTGATATATATATAATATATAATAATATAATATATATATATTATAGTATATATTATTATTCTATATATTATATATTATATATATGTATATATATATATATATATATATATATATATTATTATATAATGTTTATATATATATATAATTATATATATATATATACATATATATTATATACTATATATATATATAATATATTATATTATATATATATATATATATTAATATATATATTATTATATATATATAACTATATATACATATATATAAGTATTATATATATATATATATATTATATATTATATTATATATATTATATATATATATATCATATATATTATATATTCTGATTGCGACGATTTCTCAATGTCTATGGGTATAAAGGGGACGGTAAAAGGTTCTATTCGACTTGCGCATGTTCTTCTACTACTTTTCTGTTCTGGTGTTTGCTGCACCTCACCCCAATCTTGGGATAGGAGGAAGATGAAATAGAATATAAGTATTATATAATTATATATATATATATATATTTATATATATATACTATATATATATTATATATATATATATATATATTCATCATATTCTTCAGGTGGATAAAGAAAGACAGTAAAGTTAAAAACTTCTACCTTTTTTTATTTTGATTTTAATTTCCTTTCAGAAAATATTAATAAAGAAATCTAAGGCAATTGAAAATATTAACTTTTGTTATTCAACAGCTTGTTAAAATCATAAAATTGAACTGGTTGTATATTACACAATGGGGAAGGCAATCTCCTATTTTTGGGGGGGGATCTTAGGATCGTTTAAACAATCAAGTGGAATCGGAGGAAAGAGGCAAAGGTTACGATCCTCGAAACTTGTGGATGTTTTTTTTATTCTCTATCAGCTAGAGAATAAAAATATACACAAAAAAATCAATAATTAAGAAGAGGTATACAGACTAGGAGAAACGTGATCAGAACAAGATACAAGAAATGTTGAGTATATATTTGGGAGGAAGAACAAACGGCTGAAAAATGTTCTAATGCCATGGAAAATAGAAGAATGCGTTAGGAGATGTTAAAAGTTGGAACTAGAAAAAAACGAAGAAAAAAAGATATTCTAAGAAGATTAATAGATAAGAAGATTAATAGAAATTAGAAAGTTAATATTCTATTATAATAATAATACGTACGAGTTGCTCAAAATTTATCATCAAAGCCCAACCTACATTATGAGATTCCAACTTGTAAAAAAGATTTAATTACAATGCAATCGATAGATTTGTTGAATATTAAGTCCTAGTTTAAGGATTTTTTTATTTGAAAGTTTCTGTGTGTGAGTTATATATAATACGGTATAATAATATAGTATAAATATAGTATAAATAAAAACGATATATACAGTACTATATAATATATATATATTAATATATAATTATATATATATTATAAATATAGGTGGAAAGAATGTGCATTTTTATATTCGCGAATACGGATACCAAACATTATCTAAACCCATTCCTTCTATTCCATTCATTGTTAATATCTTTAAGTTAACTATCCTATACTGCACCAACATCCTATAACATCGGTGAAATGGACAGTAGTCTAATACACATCATCTCGCGAGCCTATTTATGGTATCTACCTATAGTTTTTCACATCGTGGCATGCCAATTGTTTCATTTTCCCTCTAAGATATAAAACATTTCTTCTTTGCTTTTACACCAGACAGGCGTTGCGTGATGCCTCACGCTATTCGATCTTACTCTTCAATCTCTTCACACATCGTTTGAAACCTCAATAAGTTTAATTTTTTGATGATTCTAAGACTTGGTGTAACTCCCCCTTTCGTGAGATAATTCATGCTGCCAATTGCTCTTAGCCTTTTGCACGCATAACATCGGAAATAATCTCAGAACAACGAGATTAATGGACAACAAGAAATTCACCGATTAATACTCACACACTAGAGCTATAAAGTACTGAGTCCAGTCCTAAATAGGCAGTTTAACCTGACGATAATAAATATCGGCTCCGTGGCAACTCAGTATAACGCGGTCAAATAAATGTTGCCTATAAACAAAAATATTCTTCTATGGAGAAGATGAAAACTGTGTACGAATACGAAAAAGAATACTGCAATCATTCTCGAATACGAATATAAATATTCGGTCCAGATTAGATTACTTAGATATTATACGATATATATACTATAATTAACCTATATAACTAATATAAATTATAATCTTATAGTAAAAAATTATATATAACAATATATATATATAGATAGATAATATTATAGTATATATACCTATAATAAGTATAATATATATTATTATATATAAGATATATAATATAATAATATATAGGATGATATTATTATAATATATGAAATAATATAGCTTCACAATAAATTTGCTTTCCCTACAGATGTATGAAGAGAGAGAGAATGTGGTGTCATCTTTTTTACAAAAACTCAATTATAAAAAATAATATATTTTTCGTATATGCGAATCTTTAATGACAATAGTAATAATAATAAACCTTTAATCCAATAATTGCATTTTGAAACTGAAATGTATTATCCTTTTCGATCACAACACTCTTGATAATTTAGTTAGGTAAGAGTTACACTTACAGACGCTAAATAACAATAATAAATTTATATAAACCTTAGGCTTTCAATATTATTAAATTCTCCCTTTTTATATGTCCCTGCTCCCTATACTTAATTAAATATTAAAAATGATATGATGTAAAAGACTAAAAATCAAAGGATTTTTTTTAAATAATAATTTTGCAACTATTGCAAATAACAGCTTTCATTAGTTACGAAAGTCTCAACTTTGAAGGGAATGAAAAATCGATGATTCATTACTGAAGAAGTAATATCGATATATCGGCTGATAAATATCGATATTTTTTCCGATACTATCTGAAAAAATATCAATATAGATATTCTTACAAGCTACACCTATAGATAGGTAGATCGGAAAATATATAGATGAAGTTAGTTATTATTGTAAGCATAATTGCTATTAGTTACACTGTTAAGGAATTATTGGGATTGCTCTGAATAAAATTAATAATATTAATTGATGCGAAAAGATTGGTGAAGTTGTTTATTGATCGCTTTCATTATACTGCGGAAGTGGTTTTTTCTTTTTTCTTTTTCTTTTTTCTTTTTCTTTTTTTTCAACTTGTTCTTTCTAAAGTTGTTTCTTGAAGAGCACAATTTTAATTGAATAAATTTAAATAATATTAT
>JABUQX010092685.1:0-7500 GCA_015478945.1 Trachelipus rathkii
GCATATTACCACACTGCAACCACAACCATCATATTGTTATCACGAATGACACAGCAATACAATCCACATCGCACCCCAACGAACGAACGCAAACCACAGACTAGTAGTCAGCTATGTGTAAAAGTTCGCTCCACGAACTCACACCTCGAAATATCCTCTCCAACCGCATAACCCTCTATGTTCACATGCGCACAAAACCTCGCAAACACATTGAAAAGACGCAGGTTGTGAAGCCTGGAAGGCAATAAAAAAACGTGCCATGTCTATTTATTTCGGGGAGGTATACCACCCCCCCTAGAAAGGCGAAACTCCCTTTCATTGTGCCCAATCCACTGCGCAACGCAGGAAGGAAGCCCTCAACTAGCAACCCCTATTTCTAAATGGGCAAATTAACCATATGAAGTAAAGTAACCCATTTCATAGCTATTTTGCACAGCCTTGTATCAACACCGTCTATCGAGAGAGAACTGCAGGGCAGTAGTGAACGCCCTCCAGCAACCGCCGTATCTGACTGCATACTAAACTCAGCCACCACTCCTAAAATGTATTCAATGACGACGCACTAACTTCGTCAACATACTCACAACAAAATATCCTACTGAACCCGCACACTATGCAACTGAGCACTATACGGGTAATAACGCTCCAACGCAATTAACACGAGTATCTCCCACGTCACACTCTACTTAATGTATTTTCAAAATGCGCTAAACCACATCATCTACCTGTCACCACCATAAACGCAAACTAGAGCCCACCCACCCACACTACCTACATCGAGCATACTATACCCGTCAAAACTTATACGGATGTAGAGCGCAATCAACACCGCGCTGCCTAATAGCTATCCTCCGAAACCTCTCATGTAGTTTCAATAGCGCCACACAACTCATCGCACACACATCGACACAACACGTCAACCCACACCACTAGCAATAAACTCAGCACATACAGACACGTCAACTCACCGGGGTAAGCTGACTATCCACAGCACGCATAAATCTCACCCGCTATCATCACACACGCCTACAAAAGACTACTAAATTATTACTCTTCACTCAACGAGCACCTACTCTTACTAAGTTATTTCAAACACTCGTCACAACAACCACATCTCTATTAATACTATACTATACTCAGCCACAATATTACAATAACACACTCACTACACACCTCCCTACCGAAACGCACGCGCCACCACTACCGAACCTCAGCCACATTAGGCGTATATAACAGCACATCCACGACAATCAGCATTTACACCCTACACATACTATACCACCTATAGCAAACTCTATGTTTTAAATGCCATAAACACACAATACCGCACTCAAAAGGATCACACTAAAACTAATCCAGAGCCACAACGCACTAGGGTAGGTTGACTCCACGCACTCGCATGAGACCTAATAACAGAGTAACTTCTATAGTTTCAATGCTAACCACTAACGGCTATATACGCACACACATACCGCACACACCAGTATCATATATAATATTACCGCAACATGGATGTAATAGTAACGCTCACCACTCCCGCATCCTAACCTAGCACAATCTATGGTTAATTCAAAATACTGCGATACATCAAACACCCGCACCCACGCACCATATCCGCAACAACCCCACCGCACCGAGCTACTCAACACTGGACTTGTGGTGGGGCACTACTACGCACCCGCACCTGGTGCTCGGTCACCCATACAATAATTGTAGATAATAAGGGCATAACATAATATACCACTCCAGTTTGTAAAAACAAAGAAAAAATCTTGATCAATCAAAGTGACTAGAAATCGCAGACACGAATGAGAGACATTTTTTCATCAAAAACTCAATTACACTGATTCACTAATATGAATTTGAGGAAAATAGAAGGGCAAGGAATCGATGATTCTAGTGAGTACTTCTACTACACTAGTAATTTGCGAGCCAACCTAACAATCCAATGAGAATGGCAAGTATACACCCGCGGGTCAAAAAGACTCGAATTAAGAGAAAGCGGATGCACCCTGATGTCAAATGAATGAGTTGCACCTGCTCACCTATGTATATAACCACAGATGAATAAAATCGCAGATGATCGCTACGCACTCACAGGATACGATATTTCTTAACATACACTATAGTCATACTATACAAGTATGGAAAACTATGAGTAAACTCATATCGAGAGGAGTATTGAGAGCGAGTCGAAGAGAATGGAGAAGAATGTTGTATAAGATTGGGAGAAGTTGATGAATGTTAAGAGAGTAGGATACTTTTGCAGGGATAGTGTAGCTGTGGTGTGCGCACATGCGTGTTACCTCCCAACGATATGGAATCGAACTCAGAGTCCATCACCAGAAAGGAGGACTCTAGATATTAAATAACTAGACACGTAGTGTGATGATGGATGCCTAAGTTATTCTTGAAAGGAAAATCACTCTATAACACCCTAACCCCTAATTTAACTATAAGTTTGCTATTATATCAAGAATACACATGAATATAATCCCATTCTAGATAAAAATCTAATAGAGATAAACGGAATAAACTTATAAGATATAATAATTATAACGACATACAAGGTTTTTATAAGTATAGTTTGCTTTCGAAGTTTTAGATGTATTATCTAGTTGTAGTGGGAATTATTAGTATCTAGCAGCTAATAATGAATGAATTAAGTTTATGTAAGTAAGCATCATTGGAAACACTAAATATAAAACGATTTCTTTAGAACGTATTAATTGAAAAAATAAGGTCAGTATTATGCTGTACAAGGCTATCTTGGTTCAGAAGCGATGTTGCTAGTAAAAAGTTGGATCCCATGGGCACGGTAAACACACTAGACAAGGTGTATTTCGAGAGACTAAAACTAGTTAGCATATGAACGGCCTGTGGACACGCTCCTCTCATACTATTACCAACGGTAGTCATCAAACAGAACGCACGACAGTTCGAACTCGATAGAAGACCACTTTACAAAAAGGAGAAAAAGAGTTTGATCTTGATTTGCATTTTTAGTTAAAGAAAATATAAGAACAAAATATACCATTACTGATATGTTTTATATAAAGGTGCAAAGATTAGGTGTCAACAGCAGATAATAAAGGATATCGGGAGTAATATCAGAAAGAGGGGCCACTAACGAAGGATAGTAGATTAACTAGAGAAACAATGGACCTTAAATAACTACAATAGATATAATTGCTAAGAACTACTTATCTATCAAGGCTTTATTTATAATGTATCCTAGTGCCAACACTGCATATGTAAAAAAATAACCGAATGCCAGAGAAGTAGAAAGATGAGAATCAAGAAGTTCAGAATGAGATAAATTAGAAAGATAGAATCACCTAAGTTGAGGTTTACATTTATTGGAATAAGCATTAATAATTGAGATAAATCTATGTGATAAAATATATGACAAGAATAAGATAAAATTGAAGAAAGAACACTTCACAATATGAAGATAGTGCAAGTTCGGAAGATACAAAAAAAAAATCAAAGTATTTATAGTAGGAATTATGTTACTAGAGAATAAAAGGTAAAAAATATATTAGCGGTCTGCGAGTTAGAACACGTTTTCTATAGATGATATAATGTTGAGATTTAATCTTGTTAACTCAACATATTTCACGATATATTATTTATTAACACAGGCCCCCCTTACTTTAAGACGCATTAACCAATATCGTCTTGCTGACACCCTCTTCGCGGGCAGCGTGGCAGAAGGACGAAGGATATCTTTTCAAATAAACCATAATAAAGAATTAGTTTCTAAAGGTTGGATTAGAAGCAGACACAGAAAATCGAGTAGAATCGACAATAGACTGACATCTCATTTATCAACAAAGAGATATAAAACTAGACTAGTGTCGCTTAGCAGTTGCGCATTTATCGGAAGTCAGAGAGAATGGAAGGAAATAGGGGGTGAGTGAAAAGGACAGAAGAAGTAAGCGACGTTTAGTGGGTGATTGATACTTGTGCTTATATAGCAAAATTGCCTTTCGAGAAAAACAACTAAATATACAACGAGGAATCAAACAACATCTTTATTAATATTAAGCGTGGAGTGTGTTTGTAGTGGAGATTTAGAGTAGAAGGGTACAATTTTAGTGTGCATGGGTAAGTAATAGATTTTTAGCGATATGAAATGAATAAAAGGTAGAAGAGTTCTTGTGAAAAGTGTTTGAGAAGACGGTGATGTATCACATTCTAGAAGTGCAATAATCTCGAATTGCACGAAGTTAGCAAGGAGTGATCTTTGCGCCAGTATATGTAAAACACAAAAATTTGACATTGAGCTTTAAGAGTTTGAAAGAAAAGTATATGGAATGATAAAAGATAAACTCACATCCGCCAGAGATAAAATATCATAGATGAAATGCATAATGGTAATGAGCATAAACTCAATGAGGGAAGATACATTTCAATTCCAATGAAAAATTAATTTACATAGAAGATACACTGTAAAAATTCACAATATATAATATGATAAAAATGGATAAAGGGAGAATGTAACTGAATAAACAGAGTTGGAGATAATAATTATCAAAAATAAGTTCATAAACGTATTATTTCCACTAAAATAATGACATGGGGCATTTCTTATATAGAGCGAAAGAACTAAGAAGAATTGAAAATGAGATCAGAGAAATATACAGAATAATAATTACTAATAATGTGAAGGTATAATGGTGATATTCAGAGGTAAATTTCACAATTTCTGAGAGATAGCAAATAATAATAATAATTAAAAAAATAGAGATTTAGATCAAGGAATATAAATTGAGAAAACACTTTAATGAGAGGATAGAATTTATAAAATAATAAAAAAATAAAAATTATTAGAAGGAGATGAGAAGATATATGAGAATTAAATAATAATAGTATCATATATACTAAGTGCAGATAAAAGGATCGAAATGGAAGCATTAGATAAATAATCAAATTCAATAACATCACAAGAATTATTATATAGATGAAATTGAATAGAAGATGATAAGGGAGAGAGATGTCCACACAGCAAACTATAAGCCCTGAGAACAAGAGGAAATTCTATTTAGTCAGTGATATTAATTAAGATAATCACCAGTTAAATAAAGTTTGAAATTCAATGAATTACTAACACACTTGGACGGTACCAATAATAATAATAAAATTCAATAAAATAAAATAACAATAATAATAATAATAATAATACAAAAACATAAATAATCATATTCATTGCACAATAATAATAGATTTAAGCTTTATGAAGAGGGATCGAAGGAAAATAAACAAAACTAAACACAGCCTATCCTAATAAAAACCAACACAATTAACATATAAAATCAAGAATACCAATATAATATGAAATATATATTTAAAATAATTTATAATATAATAAGTAATTGAGCTTGTAAAATAAGTAATAGAACAAATCAATGTGATTCAATGGTATGTATGACAGAACATCTTCTTGACAGCTTAATGACATGGTAACAACAAGGGTGTGTAAATAGACCAATATTACAATAGGCTTATAGTGAGAGAGAGGATAATCATTTTACTCAAGGGAAGGAGATTCCGTTATTCTCGTCTCAAAATGGTGTCTAAAAACAAGACGAACAGAGACAATGAAATATCATAACCTTTTTTTTGTATCTAATTTTTGTGATATTCAAAGGATAAAAATATAAAAATAACTCTAAATAATAGATTTGATATCTCGTTCTATAGATATATTCAAAAAACAGAATATATATCACATGTTGTATTTGATATATATAGCTCTTTAGCTAAGAACCTATTTTAATGAATTTTATAAAACTAAAAGGAAAAATATATATATTTAGTTCACAAATTACTTTATTTTGAGACATTCCTAAAACTTTGAAAAGCACAGACAATAGTGATGAGTGATTAAAAATATTTGTATTTTTATTTTTTAGAAACGTTGGAACCTTTTCTATATCTAATTAAATCTTTTAATGAATTTAAAAATGTTTGAATAGATACAAAATGTTAATGATTTAAAATATATATTGAGTATAGCTGCAAGAGAAGACTCAAATTACTGCTTTCATTATATTAGTCTTCCTGTCCGAGTATACTAGACCGCTTTAAGAAATTTGAAGGCGTCTTGTTAGAGTAGGTTGAAACTTTATATACGAAACAGCAGTAAATATAGAGAAATAAGTTTCGAAATCTCCTAATATAGGAATGCTATTATCAATAGAACTAATTAAAAATATAAATAAACATATTAACCAAAATAATTTTTAAATTAGTAGATATATTTATCATTTTATTCTTGTATAGGTGATAATATTTGAGCTAAGTAGTAATATAATCCTTTTATGTGCCAAATATCTTTATATTGAGAGAGAATATATTAGGTTTATAATATAAAACGTAGTTATAGGATAAGAGCTTTAAAATATTAAAGATTAATGATGGAAAAAAAAGCAAAATTCGATAATATTAATATAGAATAATAATCTGGCATACACATAAAAACTTTGGGCTATAATACAGCAGAATTGCCCTGCACAGTACTAGCGGTAGAAAGGGATATTTGGGTTTTAAAGTTATACCTAATATTGTTACGGACTCGGTTTTAAACGCGATGCAGGCAAGCGATCATAATTACTAGAGCGAAAGAAAGTGCTTTGAATTAATGTAAATATGGCGCATCTTTCCAGTATTGTGTTCTTAAAAAAATTGATACAGATAATCGAACCAATTCGTTTACGACAAGCATTTAGCTGTATGGCTATCCATTTAATTTAAGGTGAATTTTACATACTTCTATTAGTTTCTGGAGGTTTTAGAATTTTTAAGATTGTGTTTTTTTTCAGTTTTAATATTGGTGGTGGTGCGGGAATGTATCTCCGAACAAGCTTCAAAAGTGGCACTAAAAACCGGGGCCCATAAATGGTTACAACAGACCAGTATGCCAAAATACTGATTTCGGAGAAAGAGAAGACAAGAATAAGTTATCTACCATTTGAATTTACAGATCATATGAATTGTAAACATGTTTTGTTTTTTTGTTTTTTGTTTTTTTGTTTTTTTTTGTATTGCTAAAACAAACAGTAAAGAAAGAGTTAAGATTTATTTTATTTTGACTCTCATTGAGTTTCATTATTATTATTATATTATTATTATTATTATTATTATTATTTTTTTTATTATTATTATTTTATTTATTATTATTATTATTATTATTAATTATTATTATTATTATTATTATTATTTAAAAAAATAAATAAATAAATGTAAATCTTTAATGTTTATTTTTT
Source organism: Trachelipus rathkii (assembly GCA_015478945.1). Lineage (NCBI taxonomy): Eukaryota > Metazoa > Arthropoda > Malacostraca > Isopoda > Trachelipodidae > Trachelipus > Trachelipus rathkii. The sequence goes on from JABUQX010092685.1 coordinate 7,272, forward strand.
TTTCAAAGAATTTCCGAATCTAAATATTAAAATCATAAATTAATAAATTAACACTAAAACATCAAATTGGACACACCATCCAGGTTAGGTAATCAAAATTTAATCTATATCCCCATAAATTATAATTAATTAATGTTTAAATAATTCAATTCATTTAGTCCTTCCTCTTATATATTCTCTTGCATTGAACTCCATTGGCTTCACAATTCTGCAAAAAAGGAAATTAAAT
>JABUQX010092685.1:12500-45914 GCA_015478945.1 Trachelipus rathkii
AACAGTGGATGTGAGTGATAATTATAATATATAATAATAATGTTAATGATAATTTGTGATAATGGTGATAGTGAAAATAATTTTAATATTTAGTGAAATATATATATATATAAACATACTAATAGTAATAACAGTGTTTGTGGTGATAATGATAATAATAATCATGTTATAATGTTATACTAAATTTTAATATAGTCAACTAGTGGTAAATAATATTAATATATAGTGAAATTTATATAGGCATATCAATATTATTATTAAAACATTGTGCAGTGCATATAATAATATATTAATTTAAATATATAATTACTGGTGATTGATTAATAGTGAAATATAGTGTTTAGCATTTAATAATAATATTAATGAATGATATAATGTATGTAATATTAATATATATATATATATATATGATATAATTATATATAATAGTATATGTGTATATATATATATATATATAATATATATCTATATAGTATATATATATATATAAATATATATATATATATATATTTATTATCATATTTTTTATACTATAATATATATATATATATAATATATTGTTAAAATTATTTCACAATATTTGAAATCAAGAAACTTAGTTTTGATACTTAAAACGTACAATTCAAAAACAATCTTACTTTAATATCTTTTTTTTATGACCTGAGTCCATTTCTTAAAGCTTTGGATCATAAAATTGGCGCCATGATGTTGTCAAAATAAGTCTGTGAATCATGACTCCTCTCAATCTGGGAATACTCATTCCTAAAATTCCATTCCAAAGAAATCCATTCTAAATCCATCCGATTCCAAAATGGTTTTCATTTGATTACCAAAAATCATTTGAAGACTTCAATTCGGAAAAGATAGAGAGACCGATGAGAATGATGGGAATGAGAGGAAAACTTTTAGGGGTTTAGAGAGTTAGAGAGGGGATTATAGAGAGGGTTTGGAAAATACGATCTTTTAAAAAAGGGTTGGACACAAAGAAAAAGTCGTTTGTTTGGGCCTGAGACCTGCTTAAGTAACAGCTAATGAAATAGCTCCTTTAAGTAGTGTTATAGGGCGCGAAAATATTAAGATAGAATTTACAATAACTTTATTAATATATCATTATATTTATAGATATTTATGTATATATATATATATATATATATATTATATATATTATATATTATCATAATAGATATATATATATTATATTACATATATATATATATATATATGTATATATAATAGCAAAAAATTTTATTCCTATTCGTTTCTTTTTTTTTTGTAATTAACAAATTGAAAATAATTTATAATAACAGGCAAGAGATTAGAGATTAGTGAGACAAACAAAGGACGTTCTCACTTTCCTATAAAACATTTCCATCGCTGTGCAAAGGTAACAATGAATTACTTAAAATAATATAATAATAATATAATAATAATAATAATAATAATAATAATAATAATAATAATAATAATAATAATAATAATAATAATAATAATAATAATAATAATAATAATAATAAGAATAATCTGTAAAAATATTTAAAGCCTACTTGTAATAATATAATTGTTTTAAAAATAAAATGAATGTTTGCCATATTTGATGAATATATTTGTTAATTAATATTTTGATATATTGTAATTAATAATATTATAATTAATACTTTTATTATTTTTTATAAAGATATCGATTATAATATTGGAAAATTTTTGTGTTTTATTTTAAAATGAATTTTCATGTGTGTCTATAATATATTTTTTATATTGAAATATTTTTAATTTAAAATTAATTAAAAATTAACTTAATTATTTAATATTTAGTAAACTCATTATTTAAAGTTCATTTAATTTATATTGTTTCATTGTTTTTACGTTTTTTTGGATACAGTTTAGGAACTGTATTTTTTAAGAAGATTTTTATAGACATTTTTGGATGTTTTTGGAATTTGAAGGAGATAAATAAAACTCTCAGGAATTGTGCGTTTATTGACCTACATCTGGTGCAAAGGATATTATAGTCACCAGACTGGCGACGACTTCGCTCAGGATATTGGAAGGTGTAATCTTCTCATTTACAGTGGCTGCTGTTGTCCGAGTTATTGGTACGTGGTACGACTACAAGATAGGCCGTAAGGAACGGTTGAGGGATTCGCCTATACGAACCTAAGGATTTTCTGTGTCTACAAGTGCCCTTTATTTTAGCAATTCCGTGAGAGGTCACTACTTTGTCCCTAGCAGTTTCAGGTACATTACGTAAATATAAAAAGGATTGTATGTTTTTATATACAAAATAATACACTTACATAAAAGTTTAAATTAGAATAGGAAACTATATGCAAGTGGTATGGGCATATTATCATCCTTCGATCTTAATATGCAATTATATTTCATTGTGCATAAGTTTCAATAAATTAGAATAGGAAATTGTGCACATGTGACATGCAATATACTATCGCCTGTGGGCCTTAATATATATAGTATGTTCCATATTGTGCAAATTTCAACACAAAAGGTGTTAAAAATTTAAAGAAAACATATGTTATTGTTTTCCAAAAAATTACAAAACAAATTTTTACAAATTGGTGACAGAGATAAAAATTCACCATAATAGCCATTAGAAAAGAGGCTACTTTAGTACAGAGTGTGAAAATAACAAAACTTTTAGAGACATTTTTAAATATATATAGAAATATTAAATAATTTAAATTTTTGTTTATACGAAAATTTTTGTTTTTTTTTTGTATGTTTTTTTTTTTTTTGTTTATTTTTTAAGAATTTATTAGAAAATAATCAAAATTAGTAATTGCATTGTTTTCTTTTTGTATAGTTCCTCAGAGGGAAGTTTTTTAGAGAATACAATAGAAAAAATATGCAATTAACAGCTTTAAAATAATTAATTAAAGACTTGACTAATTAAATTTTTTTTTATTTGACTAAAAGATAGTACAGATTAAGTAAATCAGTTTAGTGAAAACCCGTTTTAACACAAATAATAATTAGTTAAGTTACATGAGCTAGTTAAAAGATTGGTAAACAAAATCAAAAACAGTCAAATAGGAGAATGATAAAAAACGAGATTCTAAATGTTGTGTCGAAAAGTGTGTTAGTGCATTCGTTCTACTAATATTCATTCAGTATGTATCACTGAATCAGAATAGTACAGGGACAGAGAGAGAAAATCAGCACTGAATTGGAGTATTCGGAGGAAGGGAGAATATCGTTGAATGGGAGAATTCAGGGAAGGGATCTTTGGCCCATTAGATCCAACCATCATATTTTCGTCTCACCTTCTTTCCCCCACTCTTTCTTCGTTCATTTCTTTCCCCCAATTTCTTTCCTCTCTCGCTCAGTATTATTATCGCACCACAATAGACACACACACACATCGTTATATATAATATATATAACTATATATATATATATATATATATATATATATATATATATATTATCTCTTTATTTATATAAACTTACATAGATGATATATCTGTAAATGTATATATATATACTATGTTACTATATATATATATAATATATATATATATATATATATATATATATATATATATATATATATATATATATATCGTTTTTTCTTTTATTGATTATAAATCTACTAATTACTTTTTCATTATAATTATGCATTAATTATATTTGTCGTAACCCCGCGAATATTTACAGGTGGTAAAATTTCGATTTTGGTTTTTTTTTTATCTATGAATTTAATTACATTTTGTCGTAGTCCGCGAATATTTCAGGTGGAAAAATTGCGATTCGTTTTATTAACGCCGTTTTTTTTTTTGAGTGCTTAGGAAGCAAGATTTTTAAATCTTTCTAAAGAAACTAAAAAAGTTTTTTTTGAAATGTGTCATCAAATTGGACTTTTTTCAATTATCGGAAATCCGTAATTTATTATAAATAATTATAATTATCAAAGTAAGGTAAAAACTTTTGACAGACCCAGGCCACCAGACAAGGTACTTTGACAAAAGGTTACCAAAAGTCACAAAAGGTCACCAAAGTCCCAAGGTAAAAGGTCACCAAAGGTCACCAAGGTAACCAACAAGGTCACGAAAGGTCAATTGCCCAAGACCCAAAATCCAGAATTATTATATTTTTGATCTAAAAAACATTAGAATTGTTTTCTTTGACCTTAAAAATAACAGAATTGTTTAATATTTAGCTACAGAAAAAAATGTGGAAATTAAATTACTTGAATTAAAATCTTTTTAAAAAATTATTCTACTGCAAGAGATTATAAAAGCCAAAATTTATAACGAAATTGGGAAAAAATAATTTGTTGTATAGTAAATTGATTGATTTAACTTAGAAAATATTTAATAGAAGAACATAGAACAACTTTGAAGAAACTTTGAAGAAGTTTGAAGAACAATAGTTCACCTTTGACAAATAAGTTGACTTAACATTTTAAGAACACACACCGACTAGAAAAAGGGGATAGCTGTTTCTTAATTAATTAATAAAGTATAGAGAATTAATTTAAATATAATTATCAATCAGAACTTTGATATTTTTTTTTTTTAAATAATTTTGAAAGAAAATTATTTTTATAGAACTTTAATATTTTTAAATAATTTTGGAAAGAAAATTATTTTTATTTTTGAAAATAGAACTTTAATATTTTTTTAAATAATTTTTTGAAAGAAAATTATTTTTTTTTTGAACTTTGACATTTTTAAATTAATTTTAAAAGAAAATTATTTTTATTCTTTGAACTTTGAATTTTTTTTAAATAATTTATTTGAAAGAAAATTATTTATATCAACAAAATAGATTTAATTTTTAATTTTTAAATTTAATAGTGATTAACTTTAAACAGTAATTAATATTAAATCGAATAAAATAATACTTTAATTATTATTAAAAGTATAAACTCTTTTGTTTGAGTTTAAATAGAACTTCACATATTTTCTTTGAACAGTTTGAATATTTTTGAAAACTTTGAAAAAATATTTTTGAAAACTTAGCGTTTTTTTTTTTTTGAAAACTTTGAAAAAATATTTTTGAAAACTTAGTGTTTTTTTTTTTGGAAAACTTCGAAAAATATTTTTTGAGACTTTAGTTTTTTTTTTTTTAGAAATAGTTTGAGAACTTAGTTTTTTTTTGATTTGATTAATTTAAATTAATTAACATTTATTCTTACTATTTTTTAAACCAATAGTCTTTACAGTCTTCGTATTTTCAACATTGTTTCTCATTCTCTGCTACCTGGTTCAAAGGGCTATAGCCGGACCAGTTGACCCTAATGGAGCTTCAGGAGGAGCTGAAGGGGATAATAAGGACTTAGAAAATAATGATTCAACAGAGAACAAGGATGAGGACATGGATGATACCAATAAAGAAGACAATACAGAAGATGTTAATAAAGAAGAAGAACATGATGTAACAGAAGTGAAGACTACAGACGGACAGAAAACAGAAGAGAATAAAGGAGCAAAACCCAAGATAAGGGAACCCAACCCACACAAAAGGATATGGGACTTCCTCCAGTATATCTTCCTCCTTCTAACATTGATACAATGTCGTTAAACCCAAATCAGAGAACAGCTTGGGACTGGCATCAACCAGGAAATACAGAAAATACAGCAAGAATACCTAAGGTGAAAAGACAAATGTTTTGGACAATACCTTTAATATACATTTAAATGCATCGGGGGCTACTCCCCCTTCAAATAAAAAGAAAACTTATCCTTCCTGGAATGGCCAAACAGAAATATTTAACAATAGAAGTGAGTTTAGTGGAGCTTGGGGACAGAAACTGGCAAGTGATACTTTATATGGAGGACAACTTCAGAATCCGTGGGGGTGCAAATAGAATAATCAAGAAAATTCTTAAAGAATGCACAATTTGTAGAAAGCTTCATGAATGAAGACCAAGTGGGGAATTTATGGGAGATTTATCCAATGATAGACTTGAAAGTGACATCCCTCCTTTCACAAATATAGGCATAAATGTAGCCTACTCTTAGTTGTAGGAGGGAGAGGTAAATTTAGAGAAAAAAGATATGGATTAATATTTTCATGCTTAAGTAGCAGAGCAATACATCTAGAAATGTTATATGACCTAGACACTGATGCATTTATCAATGCTCTTAAAAGGTCTATAAGCCGCAGAGGTAATGTATAATTGATCCGATCAAATAATGGAACAAACTTTGTGAAAGCAAATAAAGAATTAAAAGAGCAAATTAAAATTGGAATAACAAGCACGTAAACAAAATATTAGCTAAAAATAAGTACAGAGAACGTTCCAGTCACCTCATGCTTCACATAAAGAAGATGATTTTGAAAGACACATTCGAACTGTGAGAAATATATATTCCAAGCTTCACTCTCAGAACAGCCAAAGGGGTTGACTGATGACAATTAGAAAAACTATAACACGATCTGAATATGAATTTGACTTAATAACTTGCTTGTTACCAATAACCAAAAATTTAGACTTTTCTCTCTTAAAACCTTCTTTAATCTTTATATGACGATTTCCTCCAGGGTTTTACTCCAGGATGAGGAGGTTTACTTATTATAATGTTGGAAAACAAGTTCAATATTTTGCAGATTTTTCTTTGGAAAAGAGATAAAAGAATACTTCCTTTACTCAGAAAAGGAGTTATCGGCAAGGCCAAAAATTGGGAAACACAAAGGTGAGTTAGTTTCTTTTAATATATGAACATGAAACCTAGTGAAAACGATGAGAATAGGAATCATTTTAAAATTTATAAATAGGATATTCAAAAATAGAGTAAGAGTAATAGATGTAAAAGTGAACATACACAAAAATATTTTGAGTACAACAGTTTTAAAAACCAATACAAAAAACAGATCATGTTAGAGAAGGCTACAGTACTATAAAAAGCAGGAATTATAAACTGAAGAATTAGTAGAACACTTAACTTAGCAAAATAACAAAAAGAGTTAATTGTTATATTTGCATATAAAATTAAGAAAAAATTATTGTTGGTTGCTTTACTGTGAAAACGACATTCGCTCCCCAAATGATAAAGGCCTTAGGCTTTAGTAAAGCTTAATTGAACAAGCGGAAAACTTGCATATTGCGAATGTGATCTCAGAGAGATTATTAGACAGGGACTGCAAAAAAAAGGAAAGGCTTAAGAAGACAATAATACCAATAAAAGAAACGAAATTCGAGAGAAAGAAATTACGTGCAGCAATTTAAGCAATGCAGAAAAATAGAAGCCACTGAAGCCACGATACTGAATATATATATATATATATATTATATATTTATATTATATATATATATATATATTATATATATTTATATAATATATATAATATATATATTATAGTTGTGATATAAATATTATATATATATATATAATATTATATATATATATTATTTATATATATATATATATATATATATATATATATATATAGATATATATATATTATATTAATATATATATATATATATATATAATATAATATTAATTATATATATATAATATATATACTATATATATATATAAGATTATTTTTTGTTAAAAAGAAATTTTAAATTATTATAACCCTTGCGCACGAGGTCTTACTTCTTTAATTTTAATGGAAAGAATTTCAATGTTAAATTAATTATTGAAGAGGCTCATTAAAATAGATGTGACTGTTGTCTGAGGCCACTTGATAATTAATTATTCCCCATTTTTTGTGTGCGAGAACTGGCTCGTTAATGTTTAAATTTAATTATATATCTATCTATCTATCTATCTATCTATCTATCTATCTATCTATCTAATCTATCTACTACATATCTACTAAAAAACTATCTATTCATATCTATCTATTCGATCGTATCTTCATCTATCTATCGTATCTATCTATCTATCTATCTCTCTAACTAAGATCTTTCATTTTGTGTATCTCTCTATCATCTATCTGATATATATTATATATTATTATATATATAGTTATAGTATATATTTAATATAATATATTATATATATTATAATATATATATATAATATATATATATATATAATAAAAACGATCTAGGTAAAGGTAAAACTTTTCCAGAACGTATATCCTTATAGGTTAGATTGAGCCTTACGGCTCGATGATCAAAGTAGTTTAGGCTCTCGGTTAGGACCTTACTAAGTTCAGGTATGATAAGTTTTGTTAAGTATATAATAGTAAATCTGTGTATACTTAACTAATATTATTGTACCTGAACTTGAGGGTCCTAAACCGACCTCGAAGTCGTAGGCCTCATCCTAACCAATTATGGATCGTGAAGCCGATACCCCCAAAACGTAAGCAGACATGATTTGCATCCTCGTATAAAATTTGAATATTATATATATATATATATATATATATATTATATATATATATATATATATAATATATATATATATATTAATATATTATATATTATATGTATATAATATATATATATATTATATTTATATTATATATATATTATATGGTAAATCTGCATATTAGTACCCTTCGATATCGTGAGAACTACGGTATTACAGGAAAACCAATAACATATTTGCGAATGAGGCCGTACGAAGCTTATTACCCAGAAGAGATAGTATATTGTCAAAATTGTAAAATAAAAAAAAAAATATAATCATTATTTGAAAGTGTACAGATAACTTTTAAGTTAATATAAAATTGACGTTCGAAATGGGAATATGATAGAGAGAATAGATATATCATTCAGACCAATGTTGACTGAATGATGTGTATTACGCTAGTTCTATAATATGAATTAGTACAGATATTCTAAAACATTTTAATTTACTAATAAGTTGTAAAAAATTTGTTAAATGCAAATAAAAAGATTGCAAGTTAAATGAATAGAAATAGCCTATATATATATCAGATGTGTTAAAAAAGATGATGAAAGCTATAAGGCCATAAAGAAATCACTTTTTGGAATGTTCGCATAAAATACAGTACAGTGCTTAAAATAATTTTTTTTCGTTAATGGAGCGGGACAAACGTTAGTGAGAAAAATTTTAGGATTATCTTCTCATACAATCGAAACACAGAATACAAGTTTGAAGGTAAGAGAAAATAAAATTTTATAAATTTATTTTTTTATTTTTTTTGTCAAAAGGCGAAAGTTTTTATTTTTTAACTAAAGGAATACTATAGTGTAAACCGCAAAGATGGCAGGAGTCGGGGTCTCTTAGACTTACCAGTGAACGATGGGGGAATTCATCCCCCTTCTGTCCCCCGTCGGCTCGAACCCCCTAAATGAGCGTACCCCCGTCAGCTCGAGCCCCCTAAATGAGATTAAAAAAAATTTACATTTCCGGTAAAAAAAAAAAATACATTTCCGGAAATAATTTTTATATGCTGATTCTAAAAATGTAATTTGTTTTCCTGTAAGTATCGTAGTTTTCGAGATATTGATGGGTACTAATCTACAATTTGGCCCTATATATATATATATATATATATATATATATATATATATATATATAATATTTATTATATATTATATATATATATATATTATATATGTATACATATATGATATTTATTATATATACTATATATAATATATATATATATATATATATATATATATATATATATTAGAATAAATTGTTTTTTTAATAGATTAAATTATGCATTTTTTGTTGTATATTACATAAAAAAAATAGTTTTGTGAATTTTCTTTTCTTTTTTAAACTATTTACGTACACTTTTTCTGTGATCAAATCGTTGACAAGCGTTAAAAAGCTTATGTTAAAAGTTATATATATGCTTAAATATTAGTGGCAGCCGGAGGGAAGGTGAGGTGTGGGGAGGCCGAGGGTGAGATGGTGTTGAGAGAGCGGTGGAGAGGAGGGGGATGACCATGGAGGAGGTAAGAATTTGCAATGATCGAAGGCGATGCAGGAGATTAGTGCAAAACAGCTGACAGGCGGAAAAGCCTATAGGGGGTTCGTGAGAAAGAATTGTTTAATAACGAGGTAAACCTCGCTTTCAAATAATAAGGAATAATAAATGCAAATATGAAAGTAGGAAAAACTATATGTATTTTAATAAAGTTTTAAAATATTATTTATTATTGAAAATATATTGTATATTTTAATTGTATTTTAACTTTTATACAATTTATAATAAATTTTTCAATATACTTTTTTAATATAAAATAAACTTTACTTTGAAACAGTAACTATTAAAATTATTTTTAAATGTAATATTTTTAAGCTATATATATGTAAAAGAAATAATACCTTGTTAATTAATAGAATACTTATTATCAATATCGCAAGCTGTTTAATATCCTAATGCTGATTATAGTAATTTCGATACTCTGTTAATGTGGCAATTATATTTTTCCTCAGAGAGCCACAATATTAATTACTGTATTAAAACTACACACATTTATTTTACAAAAATGGAACAAAAAATTGTTTTATAGTAGCCCATTTAGCTTACATTTTGAAATTTATAATTTCCAATAAAATATAAAAAGATGTAAGTTTAAGTCACCTGTAGATGTGTAAGTAAAATCTCATGATGTTTATTGTGCATATGCGGTTCTGTGTGTGGTATGCAAAGTAAATCAATGGGTCGAGATGATGTTAAATAAAAATATAAAAAAAAAAAAGTATCGAAACCATATTTTTATATGGCGTAAATGGTAAGTGTCATAGTGATATGTGAGCTCGCTCATGAGAATAGAGAAATAAGTGTACAGTAGATTTAATCTAGATAGATAATTTATAGTGTGTTGATTGAGTAATCACTAGTGCGTGTGGTATAATAAGTTAGTAAAATTAAAGTTCTATTTGTACGGTAATATTTAGGTCAAGTAGAATGTATTAGTATATATTAATGATATATTGTCATTAAGTTAGAATGATGTGTTATAAATAATTACAGTGTGTATTAATGAATTGTATTATTATAGTATAGTAGTAAAGTGTACTTTTTATGTATAGAGTGAGTTAGATTTTATTGTATATGTTGTGTGATTATAGGGCTAATAGGTTACCACTCAAAGTGGGTGTATAGGAATGATAAAGGGTATAGGTTTATGTGTGCTCATAATCTTTATTTAGAACAAAAGTTTCCTATTTTGTATAAGAGAACAGTTGAAAATCAATGTGTTTAAAAAAAAAAAAAAAAAAAAAAAAAAAAAAAAAAAAAAAGGTAATAGTAATATATTACTTCGTTATAGATACTTTGATGTAAATTGTCGATATATGTTCAGATGCAGAAATGCAATGTACTATTCAAAAAAGACAACAAAAAAAACACAACCATAACGAGTAAAAATAATATAAAAAGGATAAAAAAAGAACTGAATAGTTTCGCTCTCCAAATAGATCAGAATATTAAGCAGACTAAGGGAAAATTTAAGTTCAAGCAATTTGTGCTGCAAATTATTTGATAACTTTTTTTTGTTACTCAATTTTGTTTGCTAGAGAGTAATCTAATTTTTATTTCTATTAATATGATTAACGACTAAAAATAATTAAAATTTAAATAAATATATTATATAAATTGAATATAAAATATTAATATATATATATTAAATAGATCAGATAAGATTATTAATAAAATATATATAAATATATTATATATAATATAAATATATATATAATATATAAATTATATTAAATATAATATATAATAATAATAATATATAATATAATATAAATAAAAAATAATAATAATTATATATAAAAACATAATATTAAGCATGATATATTCAAGAATATATAATAATTTATATTCTTAGAGTTTAAAAGCTCAGTTATATAGCATTGAATAATGTATTTAAAGCAGTTAAAGTGATCTATATAGATAAAAGGTTATTAAAAGTCCCTAGTATATAGTAATATTTGCCAGCCAATGATAGGTGGTGCTCAGAGACACGAGCGAGCTGGGGAACAAGAGGGATGCAGGGGAGAACGTTTGCTCATACCCCTATAGGGAAGGGCGGCAGAGGATACCCCACGACACCAAAATAGCACAAAGGGCTGGGGGTATTAACGGCGACCCTCCCGGAAGTAAATAGACCTCCCCAATGTGCCTTTCCCCGTAATAAGTGAATCCGAAGACCCCGTGTGACTCCTGCCATCGCTCGGTGCAGAGAGAGATAACACCTTATCCCTCATATGGGTTGGTCCCATTAGTTTTAAAACATTGATTTACTGCAATTATATTAATGGTAATGTAATATATATATGTATTATATTAGAGTTAAAGCGTAATATCAATTAGTGAAGCTAAGTCTCAGTATAAAATAATACATTGAGGTTATATAATTAATATGATAGTCAGTAAACAGAAAGTTAATATACAGTAAAGCAGTAAAACAATAATAGCATATATAAACTTTTGTGATATAGCTTTTCAAATAAATGATCATATATTTACTGTTTATTTGAAAAATTACTAAACTTATTAGTAATTAGTTAATAAATAATATCAAAAGTGAGAGGAGTTAGATTTTAGTTGTTTTCAAGAAGAAAGATTCACAAAAGAATATCTACATCGCGTATAGAAATAATATTGTCTCGACGTAAAATATCTTTATAATTTGAGTTTAAAGCAGTAAAACACTGTAGTATATATAAAGTCACTATAGTTCACTCAAAGATTCATTATAGTAGAAGTTAAATAACATAATTATAAATGATTCTCCGAGTATAATATTTGTTCGCAGTAAAAAAACAATTGAATAAAAACATTTTTTCATCTAGATTTCATGGTTATAACGTCACGGATAAAACACTCTCTCTATTAAAGAATTAAATAATTACAGCGTGAGTACCTGTACACATAATTACAACGGTTCTACTTAAGATAGAATAAAATTTCAAAATTCAGATTTCTATATGAAATTTCTTCCGTTTGGTTAGAATATATGTGACAAAACAAAAAATGGTGGATAGTGTAAGGTGAGATACATATTTTCGTTCTAGATAGAATCTATGGCCAAGTCATGCTCAATAAAAAACTAATAAAACAAGCAGTTTGAGTATACTATAAACGATAACGCGAAATAAACAACAGAGTGTTCAATATATTCTTCATCGGCGACTTAAACCTATATAAGAAATGTCGGTGCCACGATTCTATATAGCGTAGGTGCAATATATAGAGGAAATAAAAACACTACTATATCTCATATTTTATCCTGAATTTATAAATTCTATATCATGCTCAGACTCTATAAGATATGAAAAAGTGTGTTATCTCTAAATAAATCTGTCTCTGTTCAAAAGTCTATCAGTTTTTAATAGTAACTTTTTTTTTCGTATAATTCATAAAAATATTTACTAAAGTGTACGGTTATAAGAACAATTATCGCTTTTCTCAGTAGATCACCATTTAGTAAAGTGCATGGCCAACAGCTCTAAAATTGTAACGCAACAGTAGAAACATGATACGAGCGTCTAAAGTGACGCTATTGCTTAGAAAACATTACATGTATAAGAACATAAACAGAAAATAGAGTTTAATTCTCTCAGTATAATTAGGCTCTTTGTGTGATGAATTATCGGAGCACGTGTAATATAGTGCGCTCTTCCTGATGTATAGAGGCGGTAAAACACTAGTGTGTGTAGTCCTTAAATCAGATGAGCTAGTGTAAAAAAGGCTCTCAAGGTTCATTTCACCTTTACTCCCCTCTATTGTTTGTAGGTAAACACGCTTTACCTTGATCACTGAACTCAACTGTCATTTATAAGGTGTGTAAAGTATTATGTTAATAAAAATAATGTTTAGTATGAAGTAAACATGAATGACTTTAGTATATAATTGATAAATATAAGAAATTATTTGAAATTAGTTTACATTGATATCAATATTTTCGTTTCGCTACGGTAATATTGCTCGCCGCTCGGCGTCCGCGGCTAGGTGCAGGTGAGACGTCGAAAATATGAGCCCTGCGGCAACGTGGCGGGCGGGGGTACGCTCGGGTAGGACTCACCTGCGGTAGTGTGCGGCTAGTAGCCTCTCCATATATCTCTATTTGTACTGAGGCAGTAGTATTGCCTCGCCTGTGTCTAGTCATGTCATTTATGATACTAGGGAAATACTATCAAATATTAGGTTGTTGTTCTATTGAGGGGTGGTTATAGATATATATATAGTAATATATATAAGTTTAATATTATATATACTTATATTTATCAGTGGCAGTTAAATAACGCCCCCACAAGGCCCCCGCGGTGTTGCTGTCGTGGCGCATGGAGCCAAGGAGGCTCACGGCGGGCAAAAGGTCTCTTCATGAGCACTTTTCGATGAAAACTCCTCCATAAGAAAGCTCTCTCTCTCTCTCTCTCTCTCTCCTTCTCTCTCTCATTTCTCTTCTCTCTCTCCTTCTCTCTCTCCTTCTCTTCTTTCTTTCTCTCTTCTCTTCTCCTCTCTCTCTCTCTCTCTCTCTCTTTTTTTTGTAGAGTATAATAATGATATATAATTAAGTCACATCATAAGTAATATATTAATTCGTATCAAAGATTATCAATCCTAATTAAATATAGTAATTATGAGATATTATCAAAAGATGACGTCATCAAGTTGAGTACATCTAAATAATATTATGTATACCTTCATAAGTTAGTATAGTTAATATTCAATAGCTGATAGCAATTATTTAAAGTCAAGGGTCATAATATACTCTAATATATAATGTATAATGTATAATAAATTAAGAGTAATATTACAAGTAGTAGTTAGTAGTAATAGTAGTATATATCTATCTATATATTATATTATTATATGGCTAGGTATCTGCTGTATCAGGTGGTTTGTACTTTTACTGTTCTTCATCTCAGGGTGTAGTTCTATATAGTGTCGTAGTGTAGTATGTTGTAAGTGTCGTAGTGTATTGTTAGGTAAAGTTGTCTAGTGTAGTTTATAAGTGTTGAAAAAAGGGACTAACTCATAGTAGGAAGCATCCATTAAGTATCAACTTGCTTAAATTAATACACCCATCGATTTCCTATTACCTCTATAACCTTAATGTGGTAGACACCCCATATATTAGTGTGATACTATTCATTACTGGACTCATGAGGAGGCTAGATAAATGCTTTGTAAAAAAAGTAGCACTCATAGTTGGTCACTATATTTGGCATCTACTTTAGCACTTATCCCATATATATATAAGTTATATATATATTAGGATTGCAAACAAAAATCAAGCGAAAGTCGCCTAATGCAGAGTATGTGCATTTGCAAAGAAGGGCAACTAAATTAGTCCCTGAATGATTTCTGTACACGAGATTACAGAAATGCATGTTTTTTTAATGATGGTGATTAATGAGATAAATGGTATTTCAGTCAGAGTTCTTCCAAGATGCAATCACTTGAAAGAATTCTTCAAGAAACCTGCTGGCAACAAAAACTGTTTAAAAGACTTGCCAAACTAGAATGTCTTCGAGTTCGAAGGGCTTGTTGGGCAGTTAAAGGTTTAATTTCAATATTTTATATTTGATATAGGTCATTCATCTCCAATAAATCGGGCTACAACTTCCAACAGAAGATCTCTGAAGGCTAGTTTGAAGTTCTGTTTCCATCCTCTATGATATGGATTAAATCTTGTTTGCAGTATTACCTCTTCTATTACATTCATTTTCTATGCCTTTGGATCTCTTCATGCAGCATCTATGCACAGTATGTGAGCCCTCATCACTATAATTCTCATATAGAAAACACTCTATCCAGAAACAATCAGATATCACTGTGGATGAAGGTTTCCACTCTTTTAGATACAGTGCAAGTGTGTGTCACATCAGGAAGACATATTAGTACCGGAGTGGGCGGAGGAGTTGTGCTCACAGACATAAGTAGATGTGAGTGTCGCGCAGGGAAATTTGGCACCACAATCTGGTCATAGACTCTCTAATAGCAGTCTCAAGGCTCGATACAATACGTCAATAAAGTTGTGAAGTCCTTTGTTAGAGCGCTCTTATTTGTTCAGCATTAGAGAGAATAGGATTAAAACTATCATCTAATATCTATTCTATTGCACTGAAGTCTTACCATAGGATATGCCAAAGATCAAGGACGCGGATATTATTTATCAGATCGTCAAACAAAGGTAAAGCATCTCGAAATAACTGTCATTAGAAGCACGCTTGAATCGGAGGTAGCGGATAACACAGTGTACCGTTGTAGAGGCATCTATGATTGGCCCCATTTTACTTATGGTTATGTGCTGAACACTCCCTCAGGATGTACAGTATACTTGGACATGGTCAAAGCTAAGATAGAGTGACCTCAATTCAGGAGGTGCGTGCAATGCCACCTAAAGTGTGTTACGACACTCAATGAAGCCAGTATAGGGTGGGGTCTAGACTAATGCGTCCCTCTAGTTACTGGAGGATTAGTGTTGTGCTTCCTTTGATGTAGAAAAGGTCAAGACAAAAAAAGGTAAAGACATCAAAATAGGCTAAGCCCCTAAAGTGTACACGACAAAGTGAAATATATACACATGAGGCAGAAATGTCGAAACCAATAGAAGATGAACCCGTAGAAAAAGGTAGTGTGCTCTGAATATGATATAGATGTGTGTGCAAATATGATCTTACTTGTCGCATGTGTCCGACGTAGAGTGTACGCAGTAGGGTTGATCTGGAAAATTTTATTTGATGTGTGTTGACGGCTCGCAGAATATTGACCCGTATGAGTCGAAGACTACAGCGGGTGATGATCTCTCTAGGTAGAGGTTAGATAAACGTAGAACTATGGGTACCTAAGAGAAGTGCTGGCGACCGTAAGGTTAATGAATGGCTGAGATACTTAGTTAGGCGGGTAACCAGTGACAACTGATTTGCTGGGCGCAGAATCTCGGCGCACTGTAGCTGTGCAACGCAAACCACTATGATCCGGAACGTGGTTGTCGAATAGCAAAAGAAGTATCAGGATATGGCGCATTATAAATAGACATTAGGGGTTGCAAAAAAGACCAATTTATAAGTGCGTATGCTCAAAAGATACATTAGGTTGTCTCTCAAAAAATTACGGTTGCCAAATTGTGGTTTGGTGTTGATCCTCTATCTTATTATCGCTCATGGTCTACCTATAACGCTCAAGAGGCTAACAGTAATAGATTAAAAGTGTTTGTGCTCCTCTCTAAAGGATCTGGCGCTGGTTCACTAAAAAAAGGTAAAAAGGTACAAGCCAGGATCGTGTCCTAATATATATCCGTTCATATCAATACTTACATACTCTCTCATTCAATCCTGCAGCTGTTATCGTTACTCATCAACCTTCCTATTTCTCTGAGCTCAGCAGTGTGCGAGACAAGAGTTGCTACTAAATTTATGTTGTTTATATATTCGTCTCTGGAGAATAATATGATTTTAATTTTTCTTTTATTCTTTTAGAGTAGGTGGCTCGAGCACGATGTAAGGGACAGAGGGGGGAATATATTTCATCCCCCCCCCGTCGTCCCCCTATAGTATTAGGCGAGAAACCCTACGACTCTGTCCATAAATTTACAAGCAGAATAAAATGTGAAGATTACTTTAGTTAATATAAAAAATAGTAATATCATTTGTCAACCTTAACGTTCACTCGAAGCGATGGAGCTCCTTGCTTTCTTACGAATAAAATATTGAATCATTATTCATTTACATGATTTTTATACCTTATATTACATTTCTCATTACAAATCTTCTTACATATTCCAAAATGTTATAACTTAGTCTTATTATATATATAGTTGTTTTTCTTTGATATATGAACACTACATAATTTACAATGCTTAATTTAAATTTAATTGTTTTCATTTATTTATCCTTGTCATCGAGATATTATTCTTATCTCCATACACCCCCGTCCATGACTCTGAGGAGGCATTGGGCGACACAGATTAATAGACTATGTCGCGGGGGGTGCGGGGCAAGATGCGACTGACTCTAAGATTTACCCATACTATTATATAATTATATAATATATATATTATAATATATATATATATATATTTATATATTATATATATATCATATAATAATATATATATATATATATATATATTATAATATATATTATATATTATATATATATATATAATATATTATATATATATATATATATTATATATAGATATAATATATATATACTGATATAATTATATTAATATATATATATTATAATTATTCATATTAGGCTTTCCGCATAACATAGGGGCAGGGAGGGGCACTTGCCCCCCCCTGGAATTCGGGATTCTAAATTTTATTAAAATAATACTTTATTAATAATATATATAGATATATATTATTATTATATATAATAATATTATTATATATTATATATTAATATATATATATATATTATATATATATATATAAACATAGGATAAAATGGACTTATAAATCGTCCCATAACACGGAACGTGGAGCTCGGATATATCATAAAAAAAAAATATTCACAGGTAGCATCTATGATAAATAAATAGATGTTTTAGGGTGCGAAATGAATATTTTTTCTACTGACCTAGCCTGACCTGAACTCTATACTAACATAATATCTATATATATTATATACTCTAAAAAAAAACACCTTATAATACTTATCCTATACCTACTTTTTCCACCATAACTCGCCCCTAGTATAGCATAGCGTAAAATATATAAAAAAATCATAATATTTCGCCCCTATAGAACATCTATATATAATTTATGTATCATAGATAGTATTCTACCTTGTGGAAGAAAAAAATGTCTCTTAGATATACCGACCTCCCGTTCCGTGAGGGCGTTAAGATAACTTTGGCATTATATATATATATATATAAGTAGGAGGAAAAGATATAGACTGACATTAGTTAGAAATAGTAGGATGTGTAAAGAAATGCAAGTGAAATCTCCAAATAACAAGAGTGTATAAGAAATTGGATGAAGACAAGATCCAGGAGGTGAACTAGTATAGAATCATGTAAAACTCAAGGTACACCATGCAAGAGATTTTAAAAGAAGAATAAGAAGACATTACTTGGAGATAAGAATAGGAAGAGTAACTTGATAAGATGGATACGATAAGGGCACGGAAAAACGTTTATATATGTGAAATTGACTCAAGATCATATAAGAGGAAATTAAAGACCGTATGTCATACTGAGTTTGATATAGGTAGGTAAGATCACTCTCATTCATAGAGGAACGTAAGGAGGATCGGAAAAAGATAGGGTCAAGTATTTCGAGGATATTATTGATATGAAGGAAGGGAGGAGGGCATGAATGAATTATATACCCTCCTGAGAGTAAAGACAAGAACATGAGGAAAATTAGTATAGTATTAGAAAGGTTCGTAGTTTAGCATGTTGTTTCTGAGTTCCATCAAATTTTGAATATAAATATAATGCATTAAAAAAGTGACAACTTTGAAAGTTTTGTGGCACTTAAAATCATAGTTGAGAACATTAGTTGTAAAGAAAGACACAGGATTAGGGAATACTAAATGTTTGACAATAGCTAATCCTTGTGTGTCAGCTTAAAAATCAAGTTATGGAGATATAGAGAGTGTGAGGGCCAAATATTAACCAGAATTGCATCCATTGGAGAAGGGAGCCATCATTAAGCTCGCTGCTTGAGCATTGTTCCAGTAGTGAAATTCCAAAGTTAAGAGTGAGGAATAAAAGAATATGACAGAGAAAATATAATTATTATAGAAAAATATCTTGTGCTCGTGGAGAGGTGAGGGTAAATATATGGAGAAATGGGTATCTTAGAGCGAGAAATTCAATGAATAAGCAGATGATGTAGAGTGTCAGGACAAGATTGGGAAATGTGTCGAAGTTCATCCGCATTTACATGACAAGGAAAAGAGTACTTCATCATACTGAATATTTTACATGAAGAAGTACGACTTGCACAGAGTAAAAACATTACATCTACTATGGATATTGAGTACAGATAGGGGCGTATTTTGACTATTTCAATAGATGATAAGAATCCAATACGTTCTTCTTAATATATGGTATCTTAAGGTTTCGATCATGAGAGTTGCGTGTGTGATGCTTCGAAGTATTGCGGAGAATATGAATATTTTTTAAATATAGACAAGAATAGATATATGCATTTTCATGCGCAATCAAAAAAGTATCAATGATTATGAGAAAAATCTCATGAATCGGATATAGTGATGTATACAGGTAAGACTGGTTAGAGCAAGATAAAGTGTGAGGTATAAGTTAAGTGGAAAACGCGGAGCTAGTACTAGGTAATAAGTACTGTACACTCCATTGGCTCTTTGCATTTTTATCCTCGCGATAACATGCTGCTCTCAGATAGTCTTCAGACATAGCATAGCAATGCAAGAGAGAAGATAGGAACAGTCTTGTTGGGTGTCTCAATTAACTCCTGCTGATGATTGGGCAATTGATAACATCAGGAGCTACTCAATGAATCCTGTCCTCTCAAAGTAGTTAGTTATAGAATCAATTCATAATGAGTTTGGTACTGTAGTCTCATTTCTAATTTGAGACGGTGAATGTATAGTTAAACAGTAGTGTATAAAAACGGATAAATATAATGGTGGATTTGCAATAAGAAGTAGGGACAGCATTATTCAAAAAATGTCTTTAGCAATAAGTTTCAGATGGATACCATTAAGAAGAATAAAATTTAGAGATTAATTGCGGCTTTCATAAAGTCGGATGTGCCCAAGTAGAAAGTATATAGAAGAATAATGTCTGTGCAGAGAGAGCGTAGGATATTTGATGATCAAGGAAGACAAGGATGAAGAGTGAACAGGGAAATGGGATTGTCACAGAAGGAAGGAGTGAAGAAGTTAAGCTATACGCTCGATTCAGCTATATATATTGGACGATATGGCGCAAGGATATTCTCTAATTCCCAGATAAGCATTACATAAATAAAGATCAACTTACTGAAGAAAACACGAATAACTTACTGAATAGAGTTAGAAGTAAAGAACATGCATGAAGCTTGATGCTTCTCGGAGTACATTAGAGAGCGAGCAAGAATAGAGACGTGCTACGTGAAGAAGATAGAGAATTGATTAGACACTATAATCAGAAATCTAGCGCGCGGTTTCGAGAGTCGGATGAAATAAGATAGCAATGAAGCTGATGATCTTAGTAATGGAAGAGGAAGTGAAAAACTGAGGAGAAGATGAGGAAAATATCTAGCTAATTTGGAATGTCGGTTGTCAAACGTCGCTTGGCTCGCAGTATATATGATCTGTGTATGTGAAGAAGATTGTATGTGAAAAGAGAATAGTGAGAGTAGAGATGAGAGATGTATAGAGGCTAGAGTGTGATGTAATAGAATATGGAATTGTGGATGTTTCGAAGGAAGGTTATGATGCGCAGAGAAGCCTGAGCGCAGAGAATAGAAGAGTGCGGATATAGTGCGGTTTGAACGAGATTGGGGTGCTGCAAAAATAGCTGTCATGTAGCAAGAGACCGGTTAAGAGGGAACAAGATAAGAAGAGCAGTAATTATGAAAAGATATATACGGAGAAATTTTGAGAGGAAGGCATGATCTCTATGAAGTTGATGTCAAGTGTGCATCTTTAGAACAGGTAATACTCCAAAACGTGATCGCGAATTTGAGTAGACAATCATTAGTATTCTAAATACATGTACCTAAGCATAACGAATAATTATTTATCTAAATACTATTATTTGTATAAAGATTGACGTTGGCGAGGAAATTTACCTCTATACATAGATTAATATAATATACAATATAAATATTATATATGATATATGATATATAATATAATATATATATATATATTAATAATATTAATTATATTAATATATATTAGATATTATAATTATAATTATATATTATATATATATATATATATATAATTAATAATTATATATAATAATATATAATATATATATATAAATATATATTAATAATATTTATATATAATATATTATATTTATAATTATATATTATATATATTTATATAAGCTTGCTACACCTGTAGATAAATTTCTTGACGGAGCCATGTCTAATTATAGTAATTAAATATATTATATATATTATATTAATTATAATTTATATTAGAGTTTATATGATACGTAATATATCATAAACTTTCAAGTAAAGTTGAGATATATTATATAGCATATTTTCAATTAATCAATTTATTAGTATTTAGTTGTTCTCGCTTAGGAATTGATAGGTAAGGTATAGTAGTAGGAATAAGTAATTTATAAGCCCAATAGAACATCATAATAAGAGATTTAGATTTTTTAGAATACGTGATTACAGAATATTTATTTTAATTAATATGAACACGGCCCACTTTCTTCGGAAATTGTAAAACGTTTTAGTTTAGGTAATGTATAAGTTAGATCACGTTTTTCGTGTTATTGTCATGTGCTTACTTTAGGCAAGAAATGCTTACACCATTTTTACCACGAATTACGTATGCTCAAAATAAAGGGCGCTCAGTATTAATTTACTCGAAGTATATACTTTATTTGTATTTTAATACAATTGGAATCTAGCTAGTTTAGTGAGGTAGCACGTATTCATATTTGGATAAACATGATATAAAGTTAAAAGCTGGTTTAGTGTATATATATATATATATATAAAATATATATATTAACAATTAAATTGATGCAACATTGTGATTAGAGAATTTATCGATTATTGGAAGAATGGTTAAGATAATTAATGCTGATTTATATTGGAATATAACATTCACAATTACAATGGGCTACCCGCCCTTCCATAATTGTTTATGTTAATTTTCTCGAAGCACGTGCTACATTATTGGCAATGACACTAGGGAAATAATACAACCGTACAGATTTAAAGAAATTCCTTACGTTGATGAGCATTTCCTATATCTTTATTCTATATATATATACTATATTATAATAGTTATATTATATTATATTATTTATTATTACTTTTAATATATTATTATATTGATCAATTATTATAAAATGCCGGTAGTAACTTTCATGACCAAACCATTATAAATCCTGAAATTTGAGCTACTGTGTGTACGTATTATATAACGACAGCAAACTCGAGCACTTCTTACGTGTGCGAACGTGATAGCACTCTGAAAATTATAACAACGGAAAACTTAGCCCTCTATGAACGAAGATCATCCCCTTATGCTATATAGGTTGATTGAATATCCAATAATGTCTATGTTCTAAGTTTGAGATATCGAGTGAAATTGAATCGAGATAAATTGTTACTCTATTTAGATTTAACTATATCTAAATAAATCTATAGTTTGATATGATTCAGAAATTAAAAATATTGGTGTTTTATAACCTATATCTCATAAGAAATATTAGTATGTTTAGTTAGTAGTGGTATAGGCAATTAAAATATACTATAGCTGTTTTACCTATCCTAGCAACATCAATATTAATTTAATAATGAACTATAAGCAAAAGTAGATAATATTAACATTTTGGCATCGTAGTTGTTATAGCTTAAGCTTAACATTGTTTTATAATATATTTTATGCTATATCTTATAGTATATAAAATATGAATATTAAAGAGATTTAGAGATGTTCTATAATGGAGTTATCTTGTATATTATATAAGATTGCATAATACCAGTAATTATAATATTCTAATAATATAATTAATTATAATTATATTTATATAATGCTTAACCAAGCAATTATATAGGTAATCAATAATCAAAACAGCAAAACAACGCATAAATAACTGGTATTTATTATTTTATAATAATAATTTTTTTATAAACAAAATGAAATGGAGTATATCATGATTCTCTATAATTTTTTTCGTATATATAATGAATTACCACTATACTCTCGAGCGTCCGGAATACAACAGAACTTCTGTGAGACAATGATAGTGATAAAATAGAGTTAAAAACCGGGAGAAAATCTGGCATATATATTTCTAAATTTTATGAAAAAAAACCTCATAAAGCCCTCGATTTCTTGCCATGGGCGATGTAATTAATATTTCAGCCTCCGATATATTTATGATAAATATGAGATGCAACAAGATAAAAAGAATAAGGAGATTGAATATTTTTTCCTAGCCGTGGTCTTCAATCTTTCTAATGGCTTTTGATTTTAAGCCTTTACACGAGAATACACATTAGAAACTATATAAAATGAGTATGCTTAAGGAAATTTGCTTGGTGTTTCAGTTTGTAATTTTAAATGTTAAAAAAAGGCTTGTTATTAACATAAAAAATGAGAGTAATAGAGAGTCAGCTAGTTGTTAAGACCTAATTACACAGATATGAACAAATAGTTTTATGTTTCTCGCTCTTTTTATGTGTAATATTATTATCTATATTAACAGAATAATACTGTTGGCTCGCATAAACACTATGATCGCTCCAATGCACGCTCCGAAGGAACGACCAGGAGAATCATACACAAGTGAGATAATACAGAGCGAAGCACCTCGGTGTGCATCAATATAATTCACATATATTATTTTCCTACTCAGCAACTTATAATTCATACTTGTAGAAGATGGCCAATCTTAGGATTAGAGGTAATAGGATATATTTCTAGAGAATGAGCTTATTTTCAGTTACCTAAACCATTCCCCCGATATCTAATTTTATTGGGCGCCTTCCGGGTTTGACTTAAAATTGACCATAAAACTTGATAATGTTGCCATTAGAAGTTTAAGCATTTCCAATCATTTATTACCAAACTTAGACACCATGGATACAGATACTTTTATCTTATTAATAGCATTTTTTCTAATAATAATATAATATGTAGGTACTTTAGTAAGAATTAAAACAGTTTAAATTATTGATGAGAAAGTATATTATATATAAATATAGGTATTATCTTATTATATGTAGCTAATCATAAATATTAGTTTAATATTTACAAGAGGAATAATTCTTATAATAAAATAGACACCAATTGCAGAAAGATTCTAATGGAATATAGATAGACCATAAGTTGTATCAATTTGCGATATCTATAATTGGCATATAGAGATTTATTCCTCTCTCTATAATATTTTGATAATTGAAAGTGAACTTTCTCCCTCTACTCATGTTCATACCAAATTATAGGTATATATATGAAAATATTGCGCCTACATATAATAACTTCAATACAGTTATATATCGTTTAAAAATCATATAAATCAGTGTAAGGAAAATAAAGTTATGGTTTATATATATATATTATAAATATTTTCATGCTCGTTATTGGCGTTATTATAGTTATTATTATATAACCTCCTAGAATGTTATGATGACTAGGGGGACTATATAATTGTATATTTATTTATAGTCATGGTGTTTTATTCCTCTCACATTGGCCTTTCCTGCATGCTTAAAGAGAAGGTGTATAGAGTCTCGTCTGGAGTTGGTGGTTAAACTATGATCCAAATATAATTATACTCCTCGAATCATTCGACTGAAATGAAGGAACCAAAATATTGGGTATGTAGAGAGTATGTTCCAATCTACGATATAGCTTACACCAAAGCAAATAGAGGAATTATAATCGCAAAAATTATTCAGACTATATATAACGAAATGAGATCCTCCAACTTGCAGCAACGTTCCAGTCGCCTCATGCTTCACAATTGATGATTTGATGGAAAACGGCAGCCATCCATCGCTCAGTAAATCTCTTATGTTACGCCAATTTATTTACTATTTATATATTTAGCTTCCTCTAACGCACTCCTTTATTAAGTGTGTTGATTTATATACATTATAAATAGAATATGTGTGTGTATAAAATACTTTTAGTTGTATACGGTACAATTCGCATCTTCACACACTCCATATACTATCACGACTATTAAGTCAGTATTAAATGGGTTTAATCCAAATTATGACTTAATTTTATTTAAGAAGCTTAGACATCCCTGAAATTCGCATTACAACACTAAAACTTAAAGTCAAATAATTTTTCTTGTAATATAGTTTACTCAGTGTGTTATTTGTTACTTTTAACCTCTCTACCAAAAGCATGTCTATCGTGTACTGGTATACTTATATAGAGTTGGAAATAGTTCAATAAATTTGTTCGGTGAGATTTTACATATTTGTAGAGTAGAAGTTTGAGATGCCTTCTTTTCAAATTAGTACTTATACAAGAGTTTCCTACTGGCCTTTACTTTCAGGAAAGGAGTTATCGAATGGCACAAAAAGAATCACATCACTTAGGTGATTTATTCTTTTTAGATAGATTGACATGAAACCTAGAAGTATCAGGGAAATTAGTCATAATTTCTTAAAGATTTATAAAGATATGATTCAAACAGAGGATAAGAGTAATAGAATGTAAAGTGAACATACACCAAAAAACATTTTAAGTACAACTATGATCTGCCATATCCACAATACTCTTTCTATATTCTTATATCTCGATATATTACTGGCATTCCCTGTTGGTGACCACTGACGTGCAACATTCATACACCGACGTTATATAAATAACTGAGATTATAAACTATAGAATATGATATAAAGAACACTTAAAAATTCTTATAATTAATATAATAAATACCAAAAAAGATAGGGAATTGTGTATATATTATTATTGCATTAATATAAAAAATGAGAAAAAATATAATTTGTAAGTATGTTACCAACTTGATAGGAATTATGATACTATAATAATTGCTCATTCAATTGACCATTAACATATGAATATAAATAGAAGAAGATATAAATGATATTAGATTGAAAGAAGGAATATACTACTCATTGTATTATACAGATCGAGAGTAGTTATGTATATATAGACAGTGGCATATAGCAGAAGATAGATAAGGCTATTTAATGAAAATTTATCAATATATAATTACAATAATAATAATATAGAAATCCGGTGAGAGAGAAGGAGCGCAAATTTTTATACTAGCTAATGTCAGAACTTGTAACAGAACTCGCAGCAAGTGAAGACTCACTAAAGTGACTGGGAAATATTAAACATTGCAATCTGCTAACACAGCGCATAAGATTTCATCAAAGTTAGTTACCGCAAGCTCAGTAAAGCGCATAACTGTCGTGCAAAATCAAATAGTATCTTATTTTTTAAAAGGTCACAAATTTAGGGCTCGATTCATATAAAAAATATAAAAAATAACAAGGAAATAAATAATATTTTAAATGGATATTTATTAATATTTTTAATTGAAAAGATGTAAATATATATATAATCTAAAAATGAGAAAGTTTTTTATACTTATTCATTTATTCTTGATTGATCCTCCTTCCTTACGCTCTCTCCTACTTATTGCATCTAGAATAGGTCATATATTTACCCTTCATAATATAGTATATTAATTTATATACGATTTTGCTACTTTTTCTCTATTTGTATAAGCTACTGGCATTTGGTTTATATAATGGTCAGTTATGTCATTAGAACCTCTTCTTATTAAACGATACCATATCCGAATGACCTCAGCTTGCTCGTAGAAAATATTGTGAATGGTGAATTAAGTAACTTTTCTCAAACTCTTAAGGATCTACCAGAATATTATGGATAGTTATCTTACTTGTAAAATAGAAGGTTCCCTAGTTGATAGGATGTGAGCGTTATATCGTGTGAGTTAACACAACTTTACTTATAGCAAATACTCAGCATATTATACTCTCACTCTATTGGTGCTTGTCCCAACTTCTCGCGATGCAAGAAAGTCGTGTTCGTGTGGTTATATGGGCCTCCGTTTCAGATTTTATCTGATAATCATATCTATATTAAGATATGGCTTACTACATACTCTACATCTTCATTCTTTATAATCTTATTACGTTATTCATTCTATGAATCCATTATAATGTATCATGTGTATTTTTGTGCGATTTACTTAATATTGCTAATTCGCATAATATCTATCTCTACTATCTTATGCTTACTTATATCTAGACTAATATCTTATATATAAATATATTTTATGTTTCATATATATATATTAATATATATATATTATATATATATAATATATTATTATAATATTATATATATATATATATATTTATATTATATATATATATATTATATATATATATATATATATATATATATATTATATTAATATATATATAGATTATTTATATATATATATATATATTAATATTATATATATTATATATATGTAATTACTATATATTAAATATATAATATATATTATAATATTATAATTTATTTATATATCTCAGAATATCTATATAGTATAATATTAAAGAACTAATAAACTTATATACTTATATATAAATGGCTCAAATCGTATATATAATATAATCCTTCAATATTAGGTATGATATCATTGTATATATCTCTCTGCGCTGACCACCGATGAATATCCTATATCATCTGGCGTTATAACAGGGCATGTTTATATCTCTCGGTATGTATTATATTTCTTTCTATAGTGACAGGCAAAGAGACCGATATTTGATATTAATGAACGCCTCGTGGCGCAGTAGGGTTATAGTATCTCTGACCAGTACATATACATATCAGAGAGTGTGAAGAGAGCTAGTTCACATCCATACAGAGCGTAGTACTTGTGAATATTTATTTACCACTATGATCTGGGCGAGAATTAAAACTTACTGACGTGCGTAACCTCTCTCGTTGCTGTATTATGGTTGTAGACGCGGTCTCTCTCAAGTTCTAAGACCGTTTCTCCTCTGAGTCCTCCCGTGTTACCCTCGCTCTTAGAAGTGGGCACTAACCAGTGAACGTTACCATAATGTAGATTCTAAGTTGTAATGCCGTACACCCAACCTATAATAATCTATATATAGATTGATAATCAATCATATTGCTGGGATAAATTATTTGATATATGGATATGAAGTATACACACACAGTCTAATTAGATTATTCTATTAATAATATATATATATATATATATATATATATTAATATATTATATATATTAATATATATTATATTAATATATATATATAATATATATATTATATTAAATACAAGATATAATATTAAAGTATGTTCCAAATTATAAAAATAACTTAACATTATACGTTTCACATCAGGACTCTTGTCACTCATTACTCTCAGTTGCCTTATAATTAGTGGTCTGATTAAGATTCGATTACATATTATACACTTATTATTTCCATCCTAAGTATCCTGGTCTTTAGTGACAGCTAGGTACTTCCCCTCATTCATAACTAGCTACGTACCACTCGAGTATTGAAGTGATGTGATGCAGGGCTGTTTGCTATAAGTAATCAATCAACCAAAATACTGCTTAACCTCTAGTCTAAGCCTCCTCATATGTGTTGCCTATTTGGTTGCTTTTAGCAATTAAGTCGTGTATTGTGAATATATATGCATTGCATAATTATATATATATACTTATTAATTATAATATATATATATTATATATAAATATATATAATATAATATATATATATATTATAATATATATATATATATATAATATATAATATATATACTATAATATTTATATATATATATAATATATATATTTTTTGTTGTCAATGGTAAAGCTGTAGACAGCGACCCACACATTTTGAGACCAAAAATTTTCTAAGATCAAAAAAATTTCTAAGTCAGAAAAGTAAGGTTAAGTAAGTTTTTTAGAAAATTCTTTGTTGGCAAGCTTCTGGAATTATGCCGGAAGCTTGCCACTAAACAATTATTAAAAAACCTAACACTTTTTTTGTTTGGAGAAATTTTTTTTGAATTAGAAAATTTTTGGTCTCAAAATGTGTGGGGTCCTGATCTACAGCTTTACCTATATATATATATATATATATAATATATATATATATATAATATACTATTTAATATATATATATATTATAATTATATATATAATATATATATAATATAATATATATATTATTATATATATACATATAATATATAATATATAACCTATTCCGAAAAAAAGGAATCCGCTCTGATCCTATTTCTAACTATCGCCCTATAGCTCTAACCGGTATTCTATTCTTCCAAAGATCTTTGAAACCTTCTCAACTCTCATTTCTTAGACCCATCTGGAATCTCATTCCCTTTTTTGCTGATCGCCAGTACGGGCTTTTACGGCGCTCTAGGGTTTCTACTGGTGAATATACTTCCCTTATCTAAACAGATTTATGGTTTTCCACCCTTCGGAATTACGGTATGGGGAGACTTGCGTGTGGCGCTTGACATATGCAAAGCATTTGACCGGGTATGGACCGCGTCACTGCTCTCCAAAGCCGCTTCCTTTGGGTTTCCTCCTTCTCTTTGCATTACCTTATGTCTAGCTTTTCTTTCAAATCGCTCAAATCGGCTGTTGTTGATGGGGCGACTTCTTTTCTCTATGCATCTATCAATAGTGGTGTTCCTAAGGTTCTAGTCATAATCTCAAGCTTTTTTTTGCTTTTCCAGTAATGATCTTCTTCGTTGCCACATCTAACTCTATCCACCATAGCCGATGACTCGACCCTTCATTTCTTCAACTCATTTCAATTCTGGCTCCTTCTTTTACTTCTAGAATTGCCTCTCGTCTTAATCTCCCTGATTTTATTATCGCTGATGAATAGAATTTTCCGGGTGGGCGGTCTCGCGCAACCTGTGTTGAAATTTAATTCTTTAAAAACCCAACCCAAACTACAAATCTCCCTCTAAGACACCTTCTAACTTTCCTATCTCTTTCGACGTTTCTCTCGTCTCTCTCCTGTTTGACAATATAAACATCCTTGGCTCTTAACAATTAACAAAAAAAATGTCTTGGAAACCTCACATCACAATTGGTTGCTAGGGCGGCCTCAAAGAAGAAAGAAACTGGGAGTTCTGTTTAGGACTGCGAGACTTTTTTTCCTCTTCACAGTTACTCCAGTTATACAAGTGGTCTCATCCGCCCTTGTATGGAGTACTTGCTCTCATATCTGGGGGGTCTGGTTCTCACCCGGCTTTTGGATAGGTCCGAGTCAAAGGCCTAAAAGACTTTTATAAAGGGTCACGTAATTTCTGTTTACACTTGACCCTCTATTCTTGCGGCGATGTTGGTGTTTATCTCTTTTCTATAGGTAACCGTAGCCGGCAGGTGCTCGAGGAGCTTTCACTCGCGTGCTCGCCTCCCGTTAAGACGGCCTCGCTAGCCAAGGGGGTCGTCTGTGTCGGCACATATGAGTTTTTGTGTTGATGTTAGCAACTCCCTACTATTCGCTGCGGATGCCTCCTTCTTTCCTGCCACCTATGTTTGTTGGAATTCTCTTCCATCTTCTGTGTGTCCTACTCAATTTTAATCTCCCTTACTTTAAAGCCCGCGTCTGTGCTCATCATAGCGTAATTTGCCGTTACGTTTGAAATTTGTTTTGAGTTTGAAACACCCCCATCTTGAATTATGGGCCTTTGCCCGTGAGCGTGTGTGATAACCCTGTTAAAAAAAAAAAAAAAAAAAAAAAAAAAAAAATTATATTTAATGTTATATATACTTAGTATATATATATACTATTATATATTATATAATTATATATATATAATATATAATATATATATATATATAAATATATATAATATAATTATATTATATATTATATATATATAATATTATATATATATATAATATATATATATATATTATATAATATATTATATTGGAATATAAGATAGCTTTTAGTAAATTGATGGTGATGAAGTACTTAAAACCTTGAGACAGAGGACTTTCATGGTTTCTCCCTCCAATTTGATATTCAAGGAAGAAAAGAATTTAATTCCTCCAAGGCTATCATTTGTAATATAAAAAAAAGTTTATAAAGTTTGTGAAGTGTACGATAACTTTTACAAATTGATATATTGACGTTCGATTGGGAATTGTAGAAGAGAAAATTAGTATTCATTCGGACAATGTTGCTAGATGATGTGTATTCGCTATGTTCTATATAAGTATGAATTAGGTCCGTATTATATTATAATAGTATAGTATTTATCTCTAAAAACATTTTAAAGTTGGGAAATAAAACATTCTTCTTAATAAATAATTATTTGTTAATATTTAAGCAATTAAAAATTATTAATGAATATAAGTACTCTAATTATGAGTAATAATATGCATTAATAGATTATTAATAGAATATGTGTTTTTTTCAAAAGAAGTGTCATTGAAAATGGAACTGATATTAACATACTATTAATAATTAAATTGCCTTGCAAAGAAATGCGATAATTATTTCATATTTTATGGATAATTACGTTTACGCCTATATAAAATACGTCATACTATACAGTGCTATAAAATAATTTTTTTATTCGTTACATTTGGTAGTGACGGGTAGTGAATCTAAATAAATCGTGTTTAGTGTGTAAGTGATATATGTAAAATAATTAATTTATATATTAAGTGGTAATTAATATTTATATTCATTCTCTATTACAATCGAACACATCTAATATATATGAACGCCTCAGTGGAGCAGAGTGTTGTGTAGACTCGCACGCGGCATCTAACAGATATAACAGAAGAAATAATGTCTAGGTTCAATCCTCCGCGTAGTTAGGTGGTGAAATATATATTATTTACCTGAGGGCGAGAATTATAATATATATCTACTGTGCGATACTACTTGTTGTATGTAATGGATATATGATCGTAGACAGTTTCTTCCTTAAAGTTCGATTTTTCTCGTAGTCCTCCCCGTGTTAATACCTCATTGCGTGAAAATGGGATTACAGCAGCTAAAATGAGCCTCAGTTTATAGTGTAAACCGCAAATAATATAGATTATGAGCAGGATAATTCGGTAGGTAGTTACTCTTCTAAGATATACTTTATCCGCTATAATATATATACGTAAACGTGTATAGTAGGGAATTCATCCCTAGCTATATCATTCTGTCTCCCTCATATCTACTAGACTGGCTCAGTAATACACCCCTATAATACTAATACTATATATATAATTTATGAGCGTTACCTACTCTCTCTAAATTTGGTATCTGATGTGTACCCTACTATATATATATACTAAATTGATATACCCAGCATATAGGAATACTTTAAACTTAGCCATTCGATAAAAATAATATACAATTTACTCGGTACTTCTAGTTTTTATTATATCATAAATGTCTGTTTAATTGACAGTGTAATTTTGCTTCACACGTAAGTATGTACAGCTATTAAGATACTGTACATAATATTATATATATAGATTATCAATGCGTATAGCTTAAGTTATTTGTTCCAAATTATAATAAATAACTCACCATAAACCGTTCACTTTTCAGACTAGTTCCCATCACCTTCAGTGGCGCTTAGTAATGTTTCGACGAGATAAGTGTGTGCATTCGATACAATATTACACTTTATTTCCTCCAGGTATCCGGCGTCTCGGCAGCTTAGGGTACATTCCCCTACATATTAACCTTACGTACCACTCCTGTTTGAAGTGAGGATGCAGGCTGATTGCCAAAGAAATCAAAAATCACAAGTAGATTAACTGTACTTAATTATCACTTCGTTCATAGC
>JABUQX010092686.1:0-2500 GCA_015478945.1 Trachelipus rathkii
GATATGTAGACGACATTTTTGTCTCCCTCCCTCACAACACCAACCCTAATGATGTCCTAAACTATATTAACTCTATTCATCCTTCAGTTCAGTATACGATAGAAATGCCTTCCAACAACTCTATCCCCTTCCTCGATACCTTAATCACATGGAATAACAATTACTTGTAATTTACTATATATAGAAAACCAACATTCGCACCAAACTATATACATTGGCTATCTAATCATTCCCCAAACACAAAATTAGCTGTTCTGTAATCTCTATTTTTCCGTGCTTTTCGTATATGCTCTCCCCCTCTTTTAGCACAAGAAACTAAATACATCCACAATACTTTCAAATCACTTTAATATCCTGAGTTTTTCATCACAAAAGCATTTAAGAAAGACAAAAGAGGTACTATAGCACCTTTCCCGAAAAATAGCAACACCTCCTTTTTACTCAATTCCTCAATTACCATTATATTCGTTAAAACAAATATTACCAAAAATATTACCCTCATTCCATCAAATAACATCACCTAAAAAACATTCTCAAACCCCAAAACGAAAAGAAAATCTCCCCCAAAGCTGTATATCACATCCCCTGCAATACTGCAAATAAAACATATATAGGTGGGAACCAGATTTGAAAGAAGAAAATTAACATATAGATGACTGCACGTAAGATACATAAATTCAGGTTTAATGTCATAGGCGTAACACAGGCCACTCTAATATCAATATCAACAATATAGAGATGATCAGAAATATTAATCACACGAACCATCGCAAAATCATGGAATCCTTTGCATTTATAATAGTAACAACTATTACAATAAGCATCCCGGTGAAGTTAAGATAGATTTATAAAAAAATGAATATCTGAAAACATCAAAATATTTCAACAATACCATGAAGAAAATAGCAGACCAACTGGAAACACACTTGAACTGATGAAGATCAAGAAAGAAATCCAGTCCCTTAGCCTCGAGGGGTTTCGCGTGTCGGGACGAAAAATAGCTTTCCTTTTTAAAATTTATTTCATTAAAAAAAGTGTCTTTAACAATTTTTAATTTGTGTACATTTAGTAATAAAATGAAGTGACAGTAAAGCATAACACTAAAAAAGAAACCACAGGCTTTCTCTCTAAAATATATATATCACTACGACAAAAAAATTTTTGAAATATATATATATATATATATATATATATATATATATATATATATATATATATATATATATATATATATATATATATATATATATATATATATATATATATATATATATATATATATATATATATATATATATATATATATTTAATAATAATTTATTTCTTCTAGAAAATAAATTAGTTCATAATATTTTCTTTTGAAAATATTTATTTAATTGAATTAATTAAATGTATTCCTTTTTTATAATTTAAATTAACTAATTGAAATTATATTTAATTTTCATCTTAAGTTAAGATTTTCAGTGTTTTTGACTTGCATTTCTAATTTTAGCTAACCCCGGCCCCCCCCGGCCCCGGCCCCGGCTAAATTAGAGCAACCCCGGCCCCCGGCCCCGGCCCCGCGTGGGCCCGCCCCGGTCGGTCCCTTATATATATACTATATATATATATATATATATATATAGAGATATATATATATATATATATATATATATATATATATATATATATATATATATATATATATATATATATATATATATATATATATACGGTATACAAGTATATAGTTATATGAGTGATGAACAGAAATAAAGATATATTTCTAGTGTGTATATATATATATATATATATATATATATATATAGAGATAGGAGAGGGTATAGATAGAGAGAGAGAGTAGAGAGAGGTATATGTATATATATATATATATATATATATATATATATATATATATATATATATATATATATATATATATATATATATATATATATATATATATATATATATATATATGTATGTATATATATATGAAAAAAATCTGATTTAGGTCCACTATGCTTACCTTTTTAATTATACCTGTATTTGTTTATTTTATTTTATTTTTTCATTATTAGTATTGCAATTTCCGGGGCCCCATTACTTGACCCGGGTCCTGGAATTGCAGCCCCACTATCCCCCTCCTCTCGTCAACAATGGTAATGAAAGAACGGTTTCAAAGCCGGTGGGACCGTAATATGATGGCTGACTACTACTGAAGCCTTATGAGAGATGTTCCTGATGCTGCACACAAATGACTCTCTTTGCAGAAAACTTTTACCTTTTAATGCATTGCATTTAATGTTATGGGGATTTTGAATTATTATTGAAAACTAATTACCTGTATTGTTCGGATTAACCAATGTTTTACAGTTTTGTTTTGTGATTTGTAAAAAAATAAATAAATAAATAGCTATATACAATAAAGATTAAATATCCATGTGATTTCACTCTTACATATTCCATAACATCACTTCGGTGACTTTCAAATCACTTTCAAATTCATAACAAATTTGGC
>JABUQX010092686.1:15000-20000 GCA_015478945.1 Trachelipus rathkii
CATACGTAGGAAAAAAAGATGTAAATGAACAGTTTGGAAGGAGGATGAATGAGGACACATGGGAATAGGAAGCTCTTTCTGGAAGGAAGCGAAAGGTTAAGATTGAGAATAAGGGGAATCTGCTTAGAATAATGAATAGATGGTGCTTTTGTAACTGATGAAATGGATGTGAGAGGAGTGTGGAAAGAACACTTCGAAAATCTGCACAATATTAACAGTAATGATGAGGTGTTAGTGAATGTGTGTGGTTTTGATGGTGCAAGAAGGAATAGGTATTTTGGGGATGAGGTTATTAGTAAGGAGGAGGTAATGGGTAGAGTGAGAAAGTTGAAGAATGGTAAATCTGCAGGTATAGATGAAATTACTAGTGAAATGATCAAGAGCGGAGGCGAGATGGTGATTGATTGGATTTGGAAGTTGTGTAATAAAGCGTTTATGGAGGGTATAGTTCCAAGGGATTGGAGGAGAGCGGTAATAGTACCCTTATATAAGGGTAAGGGAGAAAAGGGGAACTGTAGAAATTAGGGGAATAAGTTTATTGAGTGTTGTAGGGAAGGTATATGCTGGTATTTTGGTCGAAAGAGTGCGTCGAGTGACTGAGGGATTGATTGGTGAAGAACAAGGTGCGTTTAGGAGTGGTAGAGGATGTGTGGATCAAATCTTTACATTGAAACAAATGATTGAGAAAATGAGGGAGAAGAAGAATAAATTATATTTAGGTTTTATGGATTTAAAACAGGCGTATGATAGAGTTAATAGGGAAGCTTTATGGCAGGTATTAGTGATATATGGTGTTGGTGGTAGGCTTCTGAATGGAATCAAAGTATGTATGACGATAGTGAAGCGTGTGTGAGAATAAATGGAAAGTAATTTTGCATTGGCCAGGATTAATAGTGGAGTGAGAGAGGTTGTGTTATGTCTCCTTGGTTATTCAATTTGTATATGGATGGGGTTATGAAAGAATTCGAGGTGGGGATGGCAGGAAATGGTGTTAGAATGATGGAGAATGGAGATGAGTGGAGGGTGCCCTACCTATTATATGCGGATGATTTGGTTCTGTGTGGCGAATCTGAAGAGAGTTTGAGAGGATTGGTAGAGAGATTTGGCAGGGTGTGTAAAAGGAGGTTTGAAAGTAAACGTAGATAAGAGTAAGGTTATGGTTGTGAGGAGGACAGTCCTCAGTGTGAAGTTATTATGTTAGATGGTGAGCAAGTGGAACAAGTCTGAGTTTAAATATTTAGGTATGTGTTGGATGAGAAGGGAACGGATGATGATGTAGTGGTAAGCTGTGGCGGCAGAAGGTTGGCTGGTAAATTAAATGTTGCGAATGTAAAGGACCTGGAGCCTTGAGTGCGCTATGTTGAGGGTATGTTGTTGCATCGTGTTATCGTATGGTATGGTATATCATGTGGTCTGAATAAGAAGTATAGATCTAAAGTTCACTGTGTTCACAGATGGACAATCAAGTGTAAAGGTTAGGTGTGAGAAGAAGAATTAATAAAATGAGGAATGAACGTATTAGAGAGTTGTGTGGTGTGAAGAAAGGGGTAAATGAGAGAATAAATGAAAGTATGTTGAGATGGTTTGGTCATGTGGAAAGGATGAATGATAGTCGGTTGGTTAAGCGGATGTATAGTGGAGGGTGTGTTGGGAACCGACCGGCTGGGAGACCGAAGAGAAAGTGGATTGAGTCGGTGAACGAATGTCTGAAGGAGAGAAATGTGAGTTTGGCTGAGGCGAGAATAAAGGTGCATGATAGGAGAGAATGGCGGGGTTTTGTATGGTTGTGGCCCACCTGGGCCAAGGGATGAACCCTTACATTGACGATTTACCATAGTGAGGGTCCGTCGCGGTCCCATGAAGCTCTAGGGTGGATTTTCTGTCTGGGACGAGTTTTCACTAATTAATGGTACAGAGTGGGCGGTAAGGCTGGGCTTTCTTTTCGACATTTGTCATACTCTCCTACTGCTTTTCTTTTCCGATGCTTGTAGCGCTCCTTACTCCCAATCTTGGGAAAATAAGGTAGATAAAGAAAGAAAGAAAGAAGAAGATATATATATATATATATATATAAGTAAATTAGATATATCGAGATAGAGAGAGTGAGGATAGAGAAAGAGAGTAGTATATATATATATATATATATATATATATATAATATATATAAGATATATATATATATATATATATATATAAATATATATGATCGGTGAATAGGGTGTTTATTTTTGCTTATAATTGCATGTTCATTTATTACACAGAAGTAGCCGTTCAATGAACATATTTGGATTAACAGTACTAGTAGTAGTAGTAGTAGTAGTATTAGTAGTAGTAGTAGTAGTATTTACATTATGAATGAATAGTAGTAGTTGTAGCATCAGCAGGAGCACTAGCAGTAATAATATAATAACGTCGCTTTATTATTTTGTATTTATTACTCAGAAGTAGTAGCCAATCAAAAAACATAATAGTTAGATTAACAGTAGTAGTAGTAGTAGTAGTAGTAGTAGTAGTAGTAGTAGTAGTAGTAGTAGTAGTAATTGAAATGTCAATAATGACAGCAGTAATAAAATCAGCAGGAACAATTAATATTAAATGTTTATTTGTTTGTGCCGTGGCGCAATCGGCAGAGCGACAGAGTTGCAAGGCATGGGGTTAGGATTCGATCCCTTTTCCTGATCCTAGGCAACAGCAACCTAGAGTAATTCCCCCTCTTAGAATGGGGCGATGCCCGTAAGGTGCGAACTTTTTAAAATACATGTTAAACTGTAATTTACCTCGAATTTTATAATATGAAATAGACAAACGAGTATATATATATATATA
The DNA here is from genome assembly GCA_015478945.1 of Trachelipus rathkii. Taxonomy (NCBI): domain Eukaryota; kingdom Metazoa; phylum Arthropoda; class Malacostraca; order Isopoda; family Trachelipodidae; genus Trachelipus; species Trachelipus rathkii. Next base: position 17,827 of record JABUQX010092686.1, read on the forward strand.
TATATATATATATATATATATATATATATATATATATATAAAAAGATATATATATAAAAAGTATATATATATATATATATATATATATATATATATATATATATATATATATATATATATATATATATATATATATATATAGAGATATATATATATATATATATATATATATATATATATATATATATGTATAGATATATACAAGAAAAATATATATATATATATATATATATATATATATATATATATATATATATATATATATATATATATATATATATATATATATATATATATATATATATGAACTTGGGTTATGTAAAGGAAAATGAAAAGGGTATATTTAATTAACCCTTCATTATTTTAAAATGACAAGTAGATCCACCACCTACGTTTTTGAATGCAACTACGGCCATTTTGTTCGGATTATCAAAAATTGTTAAAAAAATGGAATTTGTTTTTAAATTTGTGAGGCAACAAAACTTTTAGGTTGTTTTTTTTTTTAAATTTTAAATTTAATTTTATTTTATTTTATTCTTCATATATATATATATATATATATATATATATATATATATATATATATATACATTGGTATTAGTCATATATCTATATATATATATATATTATATATATATATATATATATATATATATATATATATATATATATATATATATATATATATATATATATATATATTTATACTTATATATATATATATATATATATATATATTATTTATATATATATATATATATGTATATATATATATATATATATATATATATATATATATATATATATATTAGGATGTCCTTTATTTTTTTTTCAGCTTAACATTTTGGAACGCATCTAATTTTTTTTACCACCATATATGTAACGTTGTTCATTGTAAATTTCATTTGGTTTGAGAATATTAACCTGTGCAGAAATATCGATAGGTTGTCTCCAATAATTACGCTTGGTGATTGATTGTTTCCTTTCATGATTAACAGACTTGCTTTATACCGTAGAGGTAACATTATGATACATACATTACTCAGTGATGTTTCAAATGTGTTCATAGTTTGGAAGATGAGTCACCAAAGAGCTGGTATTAAATTCTCATTAAATCGCCAAATATTGGCTGTATCATTTTACAATAATTATTTGAATCACGATCAATCAAAAGTGCAAATCTAGTTTTCTAAATGTGGAAAATTTGCCAAAAAAGGCAAGATACCTTCAAAACTCCTGTCGAGCTGCACACAAAATTAGTGAGCTTATATTCTGAATAGGACTTATAGAAAAAGTTAAGGGCATTTAGATATTTGTTAAGCGTCATTAAGAAACTTGAAATCTGTCTTGAAACCCTCTGTGACATTTCCTACAATATCGCTCTTCATATGATTAAAATAGAAGATACAGATGTATTTGTTACGACCGAGAAAACCTGAACGAATAGGCAACTTTGAAGTTTTAGATAAAATTTAAAAATTTCAAAAAGAAAAGAAAAGAATGAATGAGGCAAAAGAATATAAGAATAAAAGAGAAAACTTATTAATTTTCAGCAATCAGTATTTTCTTCAGCTAAATTCGTTCTTCAATTGCCTGAAGAATCCGATGAAGCATGTAAGCAATTATATTAGTGATTTAAAGCAAACAGACAGAAGACATCAAGGGCAGAAAATGTGATAAAACGAAATGGCTTTTCAGAAAGCTACACCAAATCTGGTGACTGCATTAATCCGATGCCAATTAAGAGCAGGGAATGGTGTTTAAATTCTTTATTTATGACATTGATCGCGAGAAACAAATAATAATGAGAAAAATACAATCAATATTTTGTAATGTGAAAGATTTACATATTGTAGACTAATGTATTTGTCATAAGTATTAAATATTAATTTTTTATGTAATATTATATCGTTTTGCTTCAATTTAGTAACTTCAAAATGGTTAATTAACTCTTTAGAAGTTTAGATAATATATACATCAAAAGCTGTGCAAATTTTGAGACTACTTCGATAGTATCTGAACACTCAAATTGATGCATTGTAATTATTAATAAAGTTTAAAATAATGAAAAAAAAAAAAGATTGTGTATCTCGTTTGCATAATAAAAAAAATAAAATAAAATATTAAAATACATTCCAACCTTAATCCGACAAAATCATTTTTTTTTACCAAAA
>JABUQX010092686.1:22500-25303 GCA_015478945.1 Trachelipus rathkii
TGCAGCTTTACTTCAAGAATGAAATCACTCCATTTTATTCGATTGTATAATAAGATTTGATTCAATCAAAAAAATTGCTTGATTTATACCTGATTACAGAATCTCTTTCATCTGTTGTTTGAAAGAGGGATTTATTCCTGGTTAACAATTACATTTGTGTATCAAACAATATCTTATTAGGTTTTGTTTCAATAGGATGCAGATGTGTTACAGGCACCTGATGTCCAATTAATATTACTTATAATGAATTAAATATTATGCATATATATATATATATATATATATATATATATATATATTAATTTATATATATTATATATATATATATATTATTATATATATTTATATATATATTTTTATCTTATATATAAAAAAAATATAGTAGATGCATATATTTTAGAAGCAATTGGAATGTAGCTTAACAATGCTTTTTTCGCAATAATGTTTGAGAATGCAATAAATAAAGACATCCGAATTATGAAGACAGTAAAGAGTCTCTCATTGGGAATGGGAATGAATAAAAAGTTAGATACATGTCCTTCTTAACAAAATTGAAAGAAGCAACTTCTTCTTTCTTTTCCTTCTCGTATTTCTCTCGTTCTTCTTCTTCTTCTTCTTCTTCTTCTTCTTCTTCTTCTTCTTCTTCTTCTTCTTCTTCTTCTTCTTCTTCTTCTTTCTTCCTCTTTCTTCATCTTCTTTTTCATCTCTTCTTCCGTTTCTTCATTCATGATAAAATCATACAATCGACTGCGCTGGATGATGCAGCTTCTTTCTTCTGTCTTCTTTCTTCTTCTTTGCTTCCTTCTTCTTCTCTTCTTTTCTTCTTCTTCTTAACTTCTTCTTCTTTCTTCTTCTTCTTCTTCTTCTTCTTCTTCTTTCTTCTTCTCTTTTTCTTCTTCTGTCTTTCTATCTTCTTCTTCCCTTTTTTCCTTTTTCCCCTTTCCCCCCTTTTCTCTCTTCTCTTCTTCTCTTCTTCTTCTTCTTCTTCTTCTTCTTCTATCCATCATTTTTACTGTTTCGATGAATATGAAAACTCTCCTAGAATCTTTAGTCTTGTGGATTGACAATGATGCTACAAGGAATCTTTCTTCAAAAGATGATTTTTAAAACTTATTTTTTACTCATTTTCATTATTTTGCTCTATAGGAAAGTCAATATTTTTATTTATACTGAAAAGAGAAAATAAAAATAAAAGTTTCTTTTAATGTAACTTCTCTGTTAATTAACATGAATAAATTCCGTTATTTTTTTTTAATTTTCAGTTTACTTCAAAATCTGTTGCGCCCATCTAACTTACAGTTACTTAATACACAAGCACACACACACACACACACACCACACACATATATATATTATATATATATATATATATATTATGATATATATATATCATGCCTATTTATATATTATATATATATATATATATATTATATATAATATATATATTATATGTTTTTATATATCTTTTGTGTATATATAATATATATATATCGTATATATATATATATATATATATATATATATATATATATATTATATATATATTAGTGCCTATTTATCCTGAAACAGCGCATAATGAAGAGGAAAGAAGAAAGAAAAAACAGGATTTAACAAATGACAAAATTGTTCACATTTATTTCAAAATCTACATCATGTTTAAATGTCTATACAACAGAAGATGCACGTGATGATGATGTCGTAGAAATTGGTTTCTTTCTATTTTGTACATGAATGAGATCAATAAGAATTTCATTAAAATTTAAACTATTCAAAACTTCATGTTCAATCGAAAGTAATGCAAATGCATTCAACTTTCATTATCCCATCGAACTTTATAGATAATTTTGCGTATATTTCAATTTTGAAAAAGATATATCATCTCTAACACTCGTGTAAAACAATGACAAATAAATTCGGAGAAGAATTTCAAGATTTGGCATAATACAAATTAAGCCATCCTTTATAATTGCTGAGTACATTGAAGAGTAGAAAAACGTTGACTTATCAAAATTAAAATAATCTTTTGCGATTTGGCATTCTTCGATCAATTCATTCTCATTCAAATCATTCGAATAGAAAGCAGCAATTTTTTTACACGATTCTGATATTTCATCACAATTTAAATCGTTTAAATTAATCAAAAAGCAAATTTCCCTTCCAAATCTATATAAGCTTGTTCAGCGCGTTTTTTAATTTGTATAGGCAAAGATTTTTGACAAATGCTAGAACTTTTCTTTTGTTGATTTTTTTGGCTTTGTTCGGCAATTTATAATTAGATCGTTGACGAGTTGTGCACCATTTCACTTTCAAAATCTGGTCATTCCTTTCAACCAAAAGTTAATGGCCATCGTTGAATATTGTATCACAATTGTTCATGAATGTATTGGTCCAAAATACTATCAAAATTTTATATATTTAGCCGCTACAGGAAAGGGAAAGTCTTTGCTTTCTTCCAAATTTTAAGCATCAATATATTTTTGAATTGGCAAAGTTTGTTGATGAGGTTTGTTAATTTGCTTTCATTATTTTTTTATGGCGGCAATTGCCTTCATCCAGGAATGATTTATAACAAGGTACAATTTTTCACATAAGATGATCTACTGCTACAACTGCATCATGCTTGGCAGACCATCTTATGCCGGTGGCTCGTTTGAGAAGGTGCTCGCCTGTATTGGAAAGTGCATCTTTCAATTTATTCCACCGAAATGGTGAATAAACGAAAAAAAACATACAAAGATTCCATGAGATCGAAGAATTCATTCGCTTCATCATCATCTTCAATGGCATTATTGACAACCAAGTT
>JABUQX010092687.1:0-2500 GCA_015478945.1 Trachelipus rathkii
AAAAAGCAGAGAGATATATTTATATAATATATACATTAATATATAGTATATATAATATTTATAAATATAATAATATTATAATAATATATATTATATATATATATTATATATATATATATTATAGATATATTATAAGAATATTTCGTTCGAAGGCGGCTTTAAGCCTGCCGTCACAAATCTTTATCGATTTCTTTTTAATAGTGGCTGATCGCTGGAAATTGTTCTATACATCGAAGTCAAAAAATAGTTTCTCTATTTCTCTGAGGCTAGGCAAACTGGTGATGTGCTGACGAGTCGTAGCAGTCATTTCTTATTTTTAAAATATCCCCATTAAAGTTGCAGTTAGCAAGAAATCACATAATATATCATATATTAATAAATAATTATTAATGATTTATACCTAATTAATTAATTTATATGCAATTGATCATGCTCTTATAGAATTGATTTAATTCGAATTGCCTTAAAAATATTGACTCAAACCATATAAGTAGGAGTCTAAGATAAACCTTGAGTAGAACTCTTCTGCGGCGAATTGTAGGCATGCCTTGCAGACCAGCAGATGCCTCGTTTTCTATATATTAATATGGTATGATTTGTGGGGAGTTTTAGTTACTAATAGCATCGATGATTTTCAGATATTATTGATATAGTACTTAAGTTTACTACTGCGATATTGTGTTTTTAATAAAATTGAGGTGTTAGTTTTATAAATACTGGGGTATATATATGAAAATTTTATAGTAAATTTTACATTTAAATAATATTAATCTATTATTCTATATATCTAGAAAAACTCTATATTCAAGAAATATGCACTTGGAAGCCATATCATTCTGCATTCACATTCGTAGCAAATTGTAAGGTAATAATATATTATATAATTATGATATAATTTTATACTAATTTATACTATATATATATATATATATTAATTATACTATATATATATATTTATATATAATATAAATATATATATAATTATTATATATATATATTATATATATTGTTTTGCTACTCAAGAATTTTGACAGAGCCGCACTGATATATACTATATATTATATTATAAGTACTATCATATATATATATCTAATACTATATATGATATATATAAATATATATATAATAATATTATATATTATATATATATATATATATATCTATTATTTATATACTATATTAATATATATATATAACATAGTATATATATTTATATTATTAATATATATAAGTAATATATATATATATATATACTATTTTCATACATATATATATATATATATATAATCATATATATATATTATATATATAAATATTACTATTTATATTATATATTATATTATATATAATAATTATATATTATATATATATAGATCATGTAAATTTGGTTCTGTGTCCATCGAGCTATAGCTGTTTTGTCATAAGTTAGCGTTTTCACGACAAACAAATGTCAGAAAGCAAAAGAAAGCGCATAGTTGGGAGAAAAAAAAAAGGAAAGGAAAGTTTTGAAAAAAATATGAGCTCAAGAATTTATATAACTTTAATATAGCAAGTTTTGTTGTTTATTGAAACTATGGAAACGGAAATAAACTCTATATAATAATATAATTTGGTTAGGACTTAAGCTAGGTTATGTATAGCAGTTAATAAGCGTTAATCCTTACAGTTACGTTTAGCGCCCCCTACGCATGAGATTTAACTTTTTTTAAACAATATTTTTAAAATGTGCTCGGCGAAGCTATTTTAAATTAACAATAAAGGGCTTTGTCATCTATCCTGCTTCAATATAAAGTTTCCAGTTAAATCTTTTTATTTTTTCACCTTACGTTAACTCACGAACAAAATTGCAGCTACGGTGGAGAAGCCCACATCTTTTTTTAAACAATGCAAAGCTGAACATAAATTATAAATAGAAACACATAAAATTTTGCTAGTAGCAGGTTATGTCATACGTATAAAGATAAGCGTTAATATTGAGTTACGTTTGTTTCTTACATAGATTTAACCTTCTTTTTACTAAATATCTATCTTTAAAAGTGTGAAGCTATCTTCTCATTAATTCATAGTCTTACAAATATTCGACTCATCAACACAGTCTTCTCTTGACTTTCAACAGCAATGCTGTATAACGAATCCACATGATCGCGCATCTATATGTATAGCCTGGATTGGTGGGAAGATAACAGACATTATCACCAATCAGTTTCATTTTGACTCACTACAGTTTTATTTTGATTTTTACCAAATGTGTCCGAATAAATGCAATCGATATGCATATGGATTTTGACACAGATAAAAGACATGATCTATATATGATATATAGTATATATATATATATACTATATATATATATATATATATACTATATTATATATAATATAATATCTAATATATTATTATATACTATATATATATTATATATATTAATATATGATATATATATATATCTATCATATATTATAAAATATATATACTTATACTAATATAGATATATATATTA
>JABUQX010092687.1:12500-38528 GCA_015478945.1 Trachelipus rathkii
AACCATACCCTCCCTCACAAAATCCCGTCATTCACTTCTATTATGCACCTTTCTTCTCGCCTCTGTCACATTCTCTCCTTCAGGCAATCCTTTACTGACACAATTCACTTTTTCTTCGGTCTCCCAGCTGATCGATTCTCAGCACATTCACCACTATGCATCCGCTTAGCAAGCAACTATCATCCATACTTTCCATATGACCAAATTATCTCAATGTACTTTCATTTATTCTCTCATTTGCTCCTTTCTTAACACCACACAACTCCTTACTGCGTTCATTCCTATTTAGTCAATTCTTTCACTCAACTCCAACACGCTCCTAATTCTTATATATATATATATATATATATATATATATATATATATATATATATATATATATATATATATATATATATATATATATATATATATATATATATATATATATATATATATATATATATATATATTATATACCCTTTATTATTATTATTATTATTATTATTATTATTATTATTATTATTATTATTATTATTATTATTATTATTATTATCATTACCAAAAGTACACATTATTTTATTTTTATTGTTATTATTATTATTACCATAACAGTAAATCATCATTATTCTTATTCTTTTATTATTATTATTATTATTATTATTATTATTATTATTATTATTATTATTATTATTATTATTATTATTATTATTATTATTATTATTATTATTTTTATCATCATCGCCATCATCATTATCATCATGGTCTTCCTTATTATTATTATTATTATTATTATTATTATTATTATTATTATTATTATTATTATTATTATTATTATTATTATTATTATTATTATTATTATTATTATTATTATTATTATTATTATTATTATTATTATTATTATTATTATTATTATTATTATTATTATTATTATTATTATTATTATACTTCTCATAATTCCTTTTACTATCCTTGATTCTCAATCAAATTATTATCTTCCTAACAATATTAATCTGTTCAAATAATCGATGAAATGTTCTTAAAAAGATCGCCACTACCGAGCGAACATGACTCGGTCAATAATTACTATTGAAAAATTACTCTTTATAATTTTGAGCCAATATCGGCATTTTGATGAGCAAGTTTTAGCTTTTTAACTTCCATTTATAGGTTCATTATCTTTTGAGTGGGAGTTTGGATAGGGGGGAGGTTTAATTAAGATTGGGATTTTGACGAGTTGGGGTAAGTTGGAAAGATAGGGAGGGGGAATTTTGAATGAGGGTTAATAAGTACTGTAATAAGACACCAATTATAGTTATATAATATTAAAAGTAATATTTTTGGAATAATTCTTTTAGTGTTATGTATGTATGTATGTATGTATGTATGTATGTATGTATGTATGTATGTATGTATGTATGTATGTATGTATGTATTTATGTATGTATGTATGTATGTATGTATGTATGTATGTATGTATAATGCCATTTCCGCTAAATGAGTCAAAAAGCGTTAAAAAATGTTGAATATATATATATATATATATATATATATATATATATATATAATTATATATATATATATATATATATATATATATATATATATATATATATATATATATATATATATATATATATGTATATATATATATATATATATATATATATATATATATATATATATATATATATATATATATATATATATATATATATATATATATATATATATATATATATATATATTATATATACAAATTATATATATATATATATATATATATATATATATATATATATATATATATATATATATATATATATATATATATATATATATATATATATATATTAATAATGGATCCTAAAGAAATGCAATAACGTGATTAGTAAATATTATTCATTCAAAAAGTTTCTTAACTAAATGGCCAACTGTTCTAGAAATAATCTGGGAAAGAGATGAAGGTTTAAGAGCTTCTTCTTGGAGAACCTTACTTAAATTTGACAAGGCACTCAGTGTTAAACCTAAAATGAGCCAAACTCACTATAAAACTTATATTACCACTAGATAAACTTGCTAAATCGGCACCATCCTTGTAAATGTGTTCACATGCCATCAAGATCGATTTAAAACATAAAACCACAGTATGTACAGTACGATAATTGCTAAGCCAACGTACGTCTGCAGCTTCTGGAATCTTTAAGGCAGGCTCTTCTAGTGATTTTTGAATTTCATGTAAAATCTTTTCTCTTTTTTGGAGACCAATGAAAAAGTTTGCAAATATCTTTAACAACATGTAAAGCCCTCTTAATCATTGGAAATTTTTTTTCTGTATTTAGTAAGAGTAAGCGATAAAAAGTAGGCTCTGCTACGAAATCCCTTTTATACTACTAATGAAATTCGCAGAACCATCAATAGAACATGATACTAATCTCTCGTAAGAAAGTTTTCGTTTTTTAAGGCATCATTCATGGCCAAAAATATTGATCCACCGTCAGTACTATCTAATTAAACCATCCATAGAAACCTTTCTATTACTTCGCAAACTGGAGCTGGGACTAAATAGCGAACTAACAGTGATAATTCACTAATTATTTATGCTCGTGGATTCGTCTGCCATTACAAAGAAATATTTACCACAAAGTAAATAATCATCTTATTGGTCCAAGACCATCAATAGAAAGAAATAACTCTGAAGCGGTTAAATTCCTAATGTATGTCTATCTCTCACTTTGGGCTTTAATCCAGTCCTCAAGAGGTATGTTGTTTTACACTAAAATCCTACGAACTAATTGCTTCATATTTGGTGGTATGAGGTATTTCTTCTTTATCTAAAAAACATCCGCTTCTAACTAACTCCGAAAAAGCTTCTCAGCTAACATTTTTCTCACTTTCACTCTGTTGAATCAATAGTGTTTGGACAGGAGTTCTTATGTCCTGCAATCTAACATTTTCCATTGAAATAGCCTTACAGTGCTAATCTGATTTTGAATATCTTTCCAGTTTTCCTGAACATCCTCCAGCTTTAACAAAGTATTTCTATTGCTTAATATTACTCCTTCAGGGCTCAATGTCACGGGACAATAAAAGATGTTCCAGGAAAACAAAAGATGTCTCGGGGCAGAGAAAATGTCTGGAGTTCTAGATATGTCCAGGTATAACAAAAGATGTTCCGGGAAAGCAAAAGCTGTTTCAGGTCAACTAAAGATGTTCAGGAACAATTTAAGATCTTCCGGGCCATCTTTTATTTTACTTGCACATCTTTAATTGTCCCATGACGCTGAACTATGATGGAGTCATATTAGGCAATGGAAATATGTCCCAGGACAATTAAAAATGTACCAGAAAACCAAGAGATGTCCAGGGAAAATTAAAACTGTTCCTAGAAAATATAAGATATTCCGGGACAACGACTAAAGATGGCCCGGAGAAATAAAGGATGTCCTGGGACAACAAATGATGTCTTGAAACAACAAAAGAAGTCTTGGAAAATAAAAATATGCCCTGAGACAACAAAAGATATTCTGGGGATAGTAAAGGTTGCCCCGGGACAACCAAAGATGTCCTGAGACAACAAAATGTGTCCGAGACAGCTGAAAATGTCCCAGGAAACCAAAAGATGTCTTTAAAAAGTTAAAAATGTTCTGAGAAAATATAAGATTTTCTGAGACAGATGGATATTCCTGGACATTTTTAGACGTCCTGTGACGTTTTCAAAAGTAACATGAGAAGTAAAGATGTATCGGGACAGCTTAAACTGTCCCGAAAAAGCTAAAAATGTCTCGGGACGACTAAAGATGTCTCGGACTCTCTAAAAAATGTGTAAAGGTGTCTCGGGGCAACTTAAGATGCAGAGACAACAAAATATGTCCTGGAATATATTAAAAGTTCCAGTAAAAAATATCTCTAGGGACAATAAAAGATGTCCCAGGTCAGCAAAAGATGTGCCAGAGCAAGTAAAAATGTCCCAAGAAAGCAAAACTTTTCATGAGACAACTAAAGCTTTCCCATAAAACAATGGTATCATGAACAACAACAAAAAAGTCCATGAGCAACAAAAGATGCTGCGGCACAAATTTTTTTTTTTATTAAATTATAAGGCTAAAGGTGTGACTGGGAAAACTTCTGTCTTGTTTCAATTTATAAGGGAAAGAGTAGGATACTTGCGACTCTGTGACTCTGCGACTCTGCGACTTGCGACTCTGCACTCTGGTGACTTGCACTTGTTCTAGTACCGCACTCTGCGACTTCTGACTTCGACTTTCTGCGACTCTGCGACACTGCGACACTGCGACACTGCGACACTGCGACAGGGTAGACTCTTGTTTTGTTATATTTATATTGGGAAGGGTGGACCTAGAACAACACATTTCTTGTTCCAATATATGATTGTAAGAGTTGAACTGGGGCAGCTCCTGTCTTATTCTGTTTTATAAGAGTATGATTGGGTTTGGGATAACACCCATCTTATTTTAATTGAAATTTCCCATTTTGAAAGGGTAAATGTGAGACTGACACTAAAGATATCTTAAAATTCTGGATTTTGCACTTAGATACTTAGTGTCCCAGACAATCTAAAATGTTCCTAAACAATCTGAAATGTCCTGAGATATTTCATAGTGTCCCGGGACATCTGAGATTGCCCCGGAATATTTCCAAATCTTCCCGAACATGTTGAAATGTTCCAGGATACCTTGAAATTTCTCGGAACAATTCATATTGTCCCGGGACATTTTAGAATGTTTCGGAACAATCTCAATTATCCAGGGACATTTTTGAAATGTCTCAGGACACTTTAAAATGTCCCGGGACACTTTGATATGTCTCTGGACATTTCAAAATGTCCCGAAGCTATCTGAAATGTACTGGTATGTTTCAGTTTAAATTGTTCCAGGACATTTCAAAATGTCCCGTGACATTTCAGATTGTTCTGGGATATTTCAGAATGTCTCGGAACAATCTGAAATGTTCTGGGACATTTTAACATGTCTTGGAACACTTCAAAATGCCCCGAGACACTTTGAAATGTCCTGGGATAATCTGAAATATCCCTGGACCATTTGAAACTTCTCAGGACTTTTAGATTGTCCTGGAACATTTAGAAATGTTCCTGGACATTTCTAAATGTCCCGGGACATCTCAAAATGTCTTGGGACAATTTAAATTTTCCTAAGATATCTTAATTTCCCGGGATATTTCTAAATGTTCAAGGACACTTTGATACATTAGATTGTCCAGAGACACTATAAAATGTCGCTGAACAATGTGAGATGTCCCGATGTCTCTAGACACTTTGAAATGTCCCGGGACATTTCAAAGCGGCCCGGGGCAATTCAGATTGTCCCGAGACATTTCAAAGGGTACCGTAATACTTCAAAAGTCCCAAAAAGTTTTAAGGTCTCTGCAGTTGTCCCATTCTCACATTTACCATTTTAATGGAGCAATTTAATTTGAAATAGGACTGGTGTTATGCGAAACCCAACTATACCTTTTTAAACAGAATAAGACAGGAACTGCCCCAGTTCAACTCTTACAACCATATATTGGAACAAGAAATGTGTTGTCATATAAATTTGACCAAGACATGAGTTGTCCCAGTTCCACCTTTATTACTTCATCATTATAAATTGTACCAGCGTTACCATTTTAAATTACAAAAAAGGAGAATTCCAGTCCCACCCTTACATTTATAAATTATAGAAAGACAAGAGCTGTACCAGTCCCACCATTGCCTTTATAAATGGAGCAAGACATTTTGTCCTAGTCTTACATTTACCCTACCAAACTGAACCAAAACAGTTTTCTCAGTCCAACCTTTAGTGTCATAAACAAAAAAACAAGTGAGGTAATATATATAAAGTGCATGGAACCTTATTAATCCTAGAGCCTTTGACAGATTTTAATGAAACTTACTGAAAATGCCGGAAATATGTTGTAATTAATGGTGTTGTGGATGGTGATTTTTCACTATCCGTGGATGCTGATGTGGATATCCGCTACAACTCTAGTTGTAATTAAAGGAAAATCATAATGAAGACCACCGGATCCCCTCCCAAAAAAAATTTGCAATCATGCAAAAATCAGTTAAATGAGACTTTCAAAATATTTTTGTTCGAAATGTTTCAATTTAGAAAAAGAAAATAAAATTCATCGGAGACCATGATACAAATACGTGGCACACGAACTTTTTTAGGGTGCTCCGCCCCCTTACCCCAGAACCATGAGTAAAGTGGTGGAATAATTAAATATTGCTTCATCATATATATAGAACATATATATAGCATATTTATATATATAGCAGCATATATGCTATATATAAGCAAGGCTATGGCTGGCAGCAGCAGCAGTATGTTGGCATATATATAAGGCTGGCTACTACATATTGTTGGCTGCTGAAGGGGCAGGAGCCACATGGGCTGGCTATTGGCTGGCTGGCTGGCTGCCAGCTAGAGCATATGAAGATATATATATATATTATGCTATATTATTGCTATTATTATATTGTTGTTGAAATTATTATTACACCGTACATATGGTTATTATTGATATATACGTTATATATATATATGATGATAAGTTACATATTATTTCATATTACATATGCTGGCTGGCTGGCATGTATTGGGAGTGGCAGGCGAGAACAAGGCCCAGAAGAAAGAGCGAGCACCATAGTAGATGTTATAGTTGGTTATATATATACAGTTATACATAGTGTTAAGTATATATGGTTGGGGGAGCATGTATATGCATATATATATATATATAGTTATTATATATATATATATATATATAATATTATAATATATATATATATGTTGCTACTATATATTACAAGGCTAAGGCTATGTGTGTGTGTGTGTGTGTGTGTGTGTGTGTGTGTGTGTATTAGGAGTAGTTTAAATGTAAACATAATATTTGAAGACTTTATAACTTTTTTCATGCTTATTTTCCGAGGTTATTTTTTTCTTTCCTTTCGCGAAAAGGCGTTGGGCCAAAACATAATCAAAATCTTTTGTTGTTCACAAATTTAAATCCAAATTTCATTATTTGTAATTTCTTAAAATCCGAACATATGATAAAAACCAGATCTAGGCGTATATAAAGTAACTGGATACAGTAATTAGACTCCTTCTGTACAAGCGCTTAAAGCGCGGCACTTCTAAAACTATTTTTAAAAAGCAATTATTATTTTTTAGTGAAGCTCGAAAAATTTATATTCCGTTCTCTTTCCTATAGAATAAAATAACGTATATATAAAAAAAATGTAATTGTTGTTAATTAAAAACAAGTCATTTTCTAATTTAAAACAAAAAAAATTCAAATACTGTTATAACGGTTTATAACGGTTTTACTTATTGCCCTCTAGGCAATAAAAAAAGAGATGAAAAAGAAAAAAAAAAAGAGGAACGGGAATTGGATTATGCCTTTGATGAAAGCAAGAAACAATTCAATTGATTCTTAATGAGGTTTGTCTCCATTCCTACATCGACGTAACGGCGCAGTTATAAAGACGTTACTTTGACATAATGACATTCAAGATTGTTTTTATTCTTATGGACTTTATACCTAATAGAAAAAAAAGAAGATTTTTACAGCATATTGGCAGGTAGTTAAGTAATAATCTCTCTTTTTTTAATATATTTTTTTATAGATTCTGTTTATTTTATTATATATAGGCCCTATTTCCTCCCTTTTTACTGCCTATTGTTGTTATATTTTACCCTATTCAATCATTTTTAACGTCAATGATCCTTTACTCTATATAATATCATTTTTTATAATATATTATTGATAATTTATATATGATATATATTTATATGTATTATTTTTAATTTTCCATAATTAATAATAGTACGCAATAATTCTTTTAGTATTTTTAATGCATCGATGTGAAGGTTTATAATTTATACACTACGTTCCTATATATATATATATATATATATATATATATATATATATATATATATATATACATGTTCTCAGAGCATATACTATATGCTGCTACATTTTTAGAGCATATATAGTATATATATATATACAAGTTATTATTATTGCTATATTCATCGGTAAACTATTCCAGGCAACATCTCAGACAAACACCTCAAACACCTAGGAAACAAGGCTTTAACACAATTAGCACAAATATATAACAGCTCCATTAGCCTAAACTTCATTCCCCATATCTGGAAAAAAAACTATCATTATACCCAATTTAAAACCAGGAAAAGGCCCCTCTGACCCCTTCAATCATATTGCCCCATCTCTATTATCAACACCATCAAGTGACAAACTACTAGAAAAACCATAATAAACAAAATAACTCCACACATCATCAAACACAAATTCCATCACGGCTTCAAACAAAACCACTCAACTACAACGGCACTCACAAACATTATACAACCCACAATCAACAGCCTAAACTTAAAACCAACTCATAACACAATAATCATAGCAATCGACATCAACAAAAACATTCGATACAGTACTTAAACACAACTCCTGATTCCACAAAATAACAAAATTAACATCCCCCCTAACCCAAATAAATGGATTTCCAACTTTCTATCAGGACGAACAGCACAAATACAAACAAACAATACAAAATCCAGAACATTATACATCAACAACGGAGTACCCCATGGCGCAATACTATCCCCCACCACACTATTCAACCTATTTACGGCCGATCTTCCCAACCACAAACTGATTGCACAATCATAACAATCTACGCAGATGACATCACCATAGCCGCTACACACCAGAACCTAAACACAGCCACAAACCTGACACAACAATACATCAAATCAACTTCAAACATGGCTGACACAGAAAACAGAATGTCCGGCTCACCAAAACAAAATCTGCTAACATTACTACCTTCGTCCATTGTTCTTTGTCCTTCTCACACCCATACCTTATCTACTTAAACAAACATTGCTTATACCCCTTTAACTAAACCCTCGCAAAATCCTCGAGTAACACTTGACACGCATTTCACTTTCACAAAACACAAAGACAACATAATCTCGTTCGCTAACAAGAAACCAACCATATTGGGTCAAATATTTTCATACACTACATAAACACAAACCAAAAATCCAAGACTATCTCAAATATATACGCCCGCCACTAAACTTACACAGGCCCAATCTGGCATCTAATACCGACTAAAAATAACATAAATAAACTCCAAACGGCCACAAAACAAAAGCTCTAAGAATTCATAACAGGATGCACATCAACAACAATACAACAAACCCTGCACGAAGAAACCAAATTCTACCCATAGACCACAACACAATTGGACGTGATAGGGCACCTTTTCACGCCTCTTTTCCTTAAAAACCCAAACACCCCAACACCCATGCCACATTGCACCCTCTAACCCTACCACCACAGACTCAAAACAACCTCCTTCTTCACCAGATCTTTGCTACAAACAAATCCTGAACAACATTCCACCACCACCAAACAACACAACATACACCAAACAAATCCACAACACTAACAGAAACCACATAAGACGTACAGACCAACAAACAACATTTTAAACAACAAACACCCACCTCAGAATAGCGCACTGGTAGTCTGTAGGCCAGTCAGTCCTGGCAAAGCTAAGATAAAGCCGTCACCCTAAATTACATGCACATAATACTAAAGCCTGGCCCTAAAAACAAACCAATTACAAAAGCGATCATTTCTTAGATTGTGTGGCAGTTTACGGCACAAAAGGAGCGTATCTAGCTTAAATAATATTAGAAATATTGAAGACTCTTGAAATAAATATCTTTTCTAATTGGGTGAGGGTATGATAGTGCAGCAGAGCAGCAGAGCAGCAGAGCAGCAGAGCAGCAGAGCAGCAGAGCAGCAGAGCAGCAGAGCAGCAGAGCAGCAGAGCAGCAGAGCAGCAGAGCAGCAGCAGCAGCAGCAGAGCAGCAGCAGCATATATATATATACATATGAGCACCGCAGCACCGATGCAGTTGAAAGATGAAAGATAGAGCATATATATATATATATATATATATATATGAAAATTAGAAAAAGTTAATAAAATCCGTCGGTACCCACTATGCAAATGCAAGTGTGATCATTTTCTTTCTATGCGATTCGACCCATGTACTCCCCGACCAGTGAGTGGATGTAAAATAGAAGTTTTACATTTTGTAAATAAAATTTGAAGACTACATAACTTTTTTCAGGTTCATTTCCCCGAGTTTATTTTAACTCTTTTTTTTTTCTTTTCATTTAGTTCATTTTAAATATTTTCTGTAAGTTTCACGAAAATCGGAAAATAAAGTCGTTTTCGTTTTGTGCTTACTAAACGTAAAAAATGCTCGAGTTTGCGTTCGTTTTTGTCAAACTTAGAGCAAAATCGTGAAGTTGCTATTTCCCGTAGCAAACAAGATGGCGGCGTGGTAGGTCCGTTTGGCTTGATGAATGTTTCATTCAATAAAATTAGCTTTAAATCCAATTTCTTCCAAGTCGATAAACTCTATCACAATAGTTGATCACTTATTTGTATTATAAACCATTTGTTATTTTTTTTATTTCTGTTTATTTCAAAACCACGTGATTCATCACAACAGCTGATTCAAATATGTTTGTAAACAAAAGTAACTTTAATGAGAAATTGCGTTCGTTTAAGCACGGATATTCATGCTAAAACTGGGTAAGCATTTCTTATCGAGCGTAAGCACAAATGACAAAAACGTTAACGGTCTAAGTTTCATTGAGGCGTTGGGGTTAATAAGGGTCAAAATGGGTTTAGAAATTTATTTTTGTTTGTATTTTTACGTTTCAAAGTTTAATTTTAACAGGGTTTTGCCAGGTTTTCTCATACCTGTAAACTATTATTAAAAACCCTTATATATATAGGGTATGGTTGCTATTACATATGCTGGTTATGCAGCGAGCAGCAGCGGGCGCGCGCTGGCTAAGGTTGGCTGTTGTTGTTGGCTGGCGCTGGCTGGCCAGCTGCTGGCTGGCTGGCTGGTTGGCTGCTGGCTGGCTGGCTGGCTGGCTGGCTGCGGTATTATTATTATTACAACATATTGGCTATATATATAATATAGCGGGAAGAGCAGCATATATTGGTTATTATATTATCGGTTATTATTAGCTATTACGTTATTAGTTGGCTATATATGGGCGTTATTGCTGGCTGGTATACAAGCTGAATGTTTGGATGGAACGGATATTTTGGAGCTCTCTACAGATAACGTTACAATCTCTAAAGGCCTGATAAGAGGATCTGCTACAGCAGCAGCAGCAGCAGCAGCGATGAGAAAGCTTAAACTTCCCAGGAGATCAATAGGGGGCTGTTTGAATATTAGTAACAGGGGTTATATATATATATATAATCCACGAAATATGATCTAGATTTCACTTCATCGATCCACAGGAAGCACTTACTGCAGCTTCAATGTTGTTTTTAACATCCAAAGTTTCCTTATTTGGAAAGTTATAGTAAATGGAAGGCGATACAGCATAGAGCATAGCAGAGAGAGTGCATATATACTATATATATGGGCTATATATATATATATAGTTAGAGAGCAGTATATATAAGTATATATATATATATATATACAAGAAAACAATTTTATTGCCACTCACTCAAAATGTTCCTTAATTTTCTATATCAATTAATATTAATATTGATTTTCGCGGCAAAAATTTATATGGTGTAAAAAGAAAGGGAAAATAAAAAAGTAAAATAAATAAAAAGATAATTTATTTGTGCAGTCTAAGAGCGTTCTGCGAATTCTATTAGCCAATTCAAATTTTGGTTTGAAGAATTTTACGGTAAATTAAGGCTTGATTTCATTTAAATAAAAAAAAAGTGTATAAGGTCAAAAAAAAATATCCTAATTATAAATTTTCGGACGAAACGGGTTTATAATAAAATTAGTTTACGTTTCTGCTTCTACCCCACCGAGATACTCCCCCACTTCCTACCCCTACTCCCTCACTTCATTAACCCCTACTTTCATATTTTTCCGCCTTATGTTCTGTTTAAAATTACAACAAAAAAACCTACATAGAAATTTTAATTTATCAATTTAATTGCGTCACAAATTTATATATCAATGACGTCACCGGAAAAATGAAAAAAAATAATTTAGATTAATTACATGACGATTTTAACTTTAATTGCACCATTAAATCGATGCAAGGAAAAAATTTTAAGTTTCTATTTTCAAAGTCACATTTTTTTCAGATTAATCAAATCGAGTTCTTATCTCTTTTCTTCGATCACGTGACGCGATTTCGTTTTATTTTACGTCATAGAGTCGATGACGTCACCATTTGCAAAAGGGAGTTAATTGGGGCAAAGTTTGAACCAATAATGAAAATAATCTGGGTCAATGATGAACTGCTTTCATAGCATATAAGATGGGTATATATAGCATAGCAAGGGTTATATATAGCATATATGTTATGTTACAGTGGTAGCAAGTATAGCAGGCAGCGCAGCAGCAAGTTAAGGCGCTGCTGGGCGATATGGGCTGGCTGCAGTGGCTGCTGCTACGGGCGTTGCTGGCTGGCTGGCGTATGCTGCTATATATGTTACGAGCGTATAAGGCTGGCTGTTGCTATTGTTATTCAAAACAGATCACACTACATATATACATATATATATTATAAGAGCATGGAACAGGTAAAGGGTTGGTTATTGGCTGATGCTGGTTACAAATAAGAAGAGTTGAGTAAGGCTGGTTATATATATATATATATATATATATATATATTGACAAAAATATTTGTACAACTCACCAAGAAAAAATTCTCTTCTTTTTTTTTTTCTTTTTCTTTTTCTTTCTTTCTTTCTTTCTTCTTCTTTCTTTCGCTTCATGTAATAATAAGTAGAAGAAGAAGAAGAAGAAGAAGAAGAAGAAGAAGAAGAAGAAGAAGAAGAGGGTGACGAAGAAAAGAAAAAGAAAAAGACAATGTAAAAAAAGAGAAAGAAAGAAAGAAAAAAGAAAGAAAATCATAACATTATTATTGACTTCCCGACCACATATATGGAAGTGAATGGCTGGCTGGCTGGCTGGCTGGGCTGGCTGGGACACACACACATGGTTGGTTTGGCTGGCTGGTTGACACACACAATAATTACTACATATATTATTATTATTATTATTATTATTATTATTATTATTATTATTATTATTATTATTATTATTATTATTATTATTATTATTATTATTATTATTATTATTATTATTATTATTATTATTATTATTATTAATGAACATTGAATATTTAAAAAAAAAAAGCTCTATTTAAAATTTAAAAATAAAAATTACAAACAATTATTATTTACATGGCAGTAAAAATATATTTTAAAATCTGTAAGATAATTCCTTCCGGAAGGTTTGTTTCGGTCTCTTGAAACAGAATAAACAAAAGGTCTTAAACACATAGCAGATTTTTCCAAGCCTTTCCCCACATCTCTCTAATTCTATTGTGTTAGCTCAATATTCATTATCCATGCAAGTTAAATCCATAACATATATGATAAGCATATAGAGTATATATAAAGTATGAGTGGGTTGTTGTTAAGGTGGTGCGCTTGCTGATAACAGTGCAGCGTAGCGAAGGGCAGCCGGGCTGGCGATGCTGGCGCGCTGGCTGGCGCTGGCTGCTGCTGGTGAGCACAACTCATGCCGGCATTGAAAGGGTGCATATGTTACTACGTTGCTGTTGCTGCCTCTGGTTGCTGGAAGCATCTGGCGAGCAGCGAAGAGCCGAGCAGCTACTGCTGCTGCTGCTATTATTACATTACATAGCGCGCGTTATTATATATTATTAAGCTGCCATATGCTGGCGCCGCCAGCATAATATTATTATATATTATTGCGTTAGCAGCTAAGATATATAATATTGCTGCTGATACATGTTGTTGGCTGGCTGCTGCTGCTGGTTGTTGCGCTGCATACAGCAGCATAAAGATAGCGATACATACAGCGCTGCCGCTGCTACGTTAGCATATATTATTACGTATCAACATATATTATTATTATTATTATTATTACGTGCAGCTGAAGACATATGTGGGGCTATACATTGCTGCTGGCCGGATATTGCTTGGCGTTACTATATGAGTGCTGAAGGCTGGTTGCCATGGCGTTATTATTGGCTATTATATATGGGTTGTTATTACTGGTCATAAGTATATATATACATAAAGATATTGGTTAATAGTCCATATTACATATATATGCTGGTTATTATTGTTATTATTATTATTAAGCATATATAACGGCTGGTATGTACGTGTTATTTACTTCATACATATTGTTATTATTATTATAAGCTGTCTCTTATAATTGTCAGCTCCCTTCCTTTTGAAATAAGCAGATATTGGTATATATATGCTATACAGCTAAGTTATATAAAGAAGATATGCTATATGCTACATACGTAAACGGTATTACATATATATATTACTGATATATATATTGGTTATTATTATATATATATATTGTATATATAGTCAGCTTGAGCAAAGGAAGAGCATGTTGGTTATGCTGGTTACATATTACGCTACTACATATTATTGTTATTATTATGCCATATATATTATTATTATTATTACATGGCTGGCGTTATTACATAATATAATGGTATTGATATACATGTTGAAGGCTATATATGTTGCTACTTGTATGATGTATATTTAAGCTGGCTGGCACATATATTATTGCTGGGTTATTAGAGCTAGCGACATCCACATACTGGCTGAGCTATATTATAGCTGGCTATACATGGTTATTATACATGGTTGCTGGGTATTACTATATATTACAGTAGCACAGTAGTTGGAAAGAAGAAGGGTTAGCTATTGCTGGTTGTTAGCGGGTTATTATTAACTGTATTACATATTATTGCTGGCTGATGGTTGAAGTATAATTAGGTTATATATATTATTATTATTATTATTAAGGCGCTGGTTGCTGGCTGGCTGGCTGCTGGCTGGCGGGCTGCATACAGTCATACAAGGTACGGGCGAAGCAGCGGTACAGCGGGCTGTTACAGCGCTGGCATGGTTGCAGCTGATGGGCTGGTTGAGCAGAGCAGCATATTACTATGCTACAATGTTATATATGGTATTACATATTATTATACGCATGTTAGCTGGCTGGCTATATATACATATTATATATGTATATATATACATATAGCTGTTGCAGTGGTAAACATACATATATATAGTCGATCGCTATTACATATTATATTACATATATGCTGGTTATGTTGCTACAATATTGGTTGTTGGCTATTGTTACTTATTTCCATACATACATACATATATATATATTATGGTTGTTATAGTAATATATATAATATATATATATATATATATATATATATATATTATTAAGTATATATTATATTGCTTTACTTAATAAGTCCATTATCCATGCAAGCCAACCATATCATAGCGCACAGAAAGAGCAGCAGGCGGGTAGCAGCATGGTGCGTGGCTGGCTAAGGATGGCTGCTACTACAGGCAGGCAAGGGCATATATTATTGTTGGCATGCATATAACATATATACAAGGAGAAGAAAAAGTATATATGCACTATATATATATATATTAGAACAGCATGATATTGTTATTACAGCTGGAAGGTATAGCAGCTGCTGGCAAGGTTGTTATGTTACAAAGGCTGGCTGGCATGGCGCGCTGGCTGCTGGTGGTGGCTGGCGCCGAGCACATAGCTGGCGCAGCAGCAGCTGGCGCTGGCGTTGCTGGCTGCTGGCTGGAGCGCTGCTGCTGCTGGGCTGGCTGCTGCGCTGGCTGAGCTGGTACATATATACATACATATTACTGATATATCATCAAGGCGCTGGCTGGCTGCTGCTGGCTGCTGTATGCTGAGCATGCATGTTACATACATGGCATATAAGGTTGCTGGATATATTGCCATGTATGTTGTTGCTGTTGACAGCATATTGGCTACTGGCAAGGCTGGCTGCTGGCTGGCTGGCTGGCTGCTGCAGCACATAATATATATATGCTGATATTATATTGGCTGGTTACACTACATAAGGCTATACATATTGGTTACTGGTTGTTGGTATTGCTGCTGGTTGCTGGTTGCCATATAATCGGCCATATGCATAGCTGGCTACTGGGTTATTATATTATTACAGCTGGCTGGTTGATGGCTGTGGTTATTGTTACTATACATATATATACATATATTATTATATTACGCCTGGTTAGTTGGCCATACATGGTTGCTGAGAGTTGAGCTAGCGCAGCAGCAGCGCAGCGGGAGCGCTGGCTGGCAGCGGTGCAGCGCTGTTGGGCCAGCAGCATGGCATGCTGCGCCATGGCTGGCTATTAGCTGCTACTGGCTGCTGGCTGGCTACTGGCTGGGCTGGTCAAGGCGGCATGCGCGTTGGCGTTAGGCGCGGCGCTGGTTGCTGCTGCTGGGGGAGCGCTGGCTGCTGGCTGGCGCTGGCGCCGAGCCACGGCGCTGGCTGCTGGCTACGTACGTTGCTACTGTTAGCTGAGCGAGTTGGCCAGCTGCTGCTGATTATGGTTGGCTGGAAGAAGATAACGGCATACATACTGGCAGTGGTTGGGGCAGCTGAGTTGAAATAGCTGAAGAGTTACATATATGCATATTGCTGGCTGGCTGCTGTTGGCTGGCGCTGCTGGCAAAGGGACATGGCTGCTGCGCTGGCTGGCTACATATACATATATACATATTATCTAAACGATTTACAAACTCATAAATTAGCTTTATATATATCTCCTTTCCACAAACTCGCTCGTGTGATCCTTTGGCAGCAGCAGCAGCAGAACACCTTAAGGCAGCTCTGCTGTGCGTTATACTGCAAAAACGCTGGCGTGCTGCTGGTTGATATTGTTGTTACGCCATGGGCTATTATACTGGCTGCGCTGTTACAGCAAAGAGCATATATATGCTGGCTGGCTATTGTTATGCATATATATGCAGGCATGGCTGCTACATATTGGTTATTGTTGCTGGTTACATGTTGATAAATAAGAGTCGTTAGAGACTTATATATAATATTGTTTTTCTTACTT
Source organism: Trachelipus rathkii (assembly GCA_015478945.1). NCBI lineage: Eukaryota > Metazoa > Arthropoda > Malacostraca > Isopoda > Trachelipodidae > Trachelipus > Trachelipus rathkii. The sequence goes on from JABUQX010092687.1 coordinate 29,560, forward strand.
ATTTTTTTTATTACTATAGAAACACAAAAACTTGCTGAAATAACTTTTAATCAAGTTTTAAGAGTGTTTATTGGTTAGCGATAGCAGTATATATTATTGGCATACATATACAGCGATAAGGCTGGCGCTGGCTATTATTATTATTATTAATACTTATATTATACATATACTGGCAGCTTATATATATAAGGGCTGGGCTGGCTACATGCATATATAGGCAAGGGGGCAAGGGAGGCAAGGGCGCGGGCGCGCGTGGGCTATATAGCGTTGCTGCTATATATATATGTTAGCAGCAGCAGCATATATATATATATATATATATATATATATATATATCTCTGATTTCCGGAAAAATCATACTTACAACGAAGGCTTCTTTATTTGGATTTCAAAATAGGATCCCATTATAATGATTCTTTAGCTTTATAGCTCACCTGATTATAGATTATACTAACCGAAACTTTTGAAAAAGTTTTGTTAGCAGTATTACCTTTCAGCCAGGTATGGGCAAAGAGTGCTATATAAAGTATATATGTTGTTAAGCAGGCTGTTATATATGCCATATATATACAGCAGCAGCGCTGGCTATGGCTATGCTGGCTGGGTTGCTGGCTGCTGGCAGCAGCAAGTACAGCCATACATATATATATGTTGTTGCTACAGCATATATGTTACATATAAGGTTATATACAGCTGAGCAGCAGCAGTTATATATATATATTATTGTTATATATACATATATTGCTACTATATATATACAAAGTCGTCACATATATATTACAATTATATTACGTATATTATACTATATATTATTGCTATATTATTATATGCATAGCAAAGAAGGAAGGGTGTTACAAGGCTGCTGGTTATTGTTGGCAAGAGCTATATATATGGCTATACAGGCGTTGCTATTGCAACATGATATACAATACTGGCTAGCTGGCTACAAACATACATATATATTGTTGGCAGCAGCGAAGGGCATGGGCAAGGCGCTGGCTGGCTGCTGCTGGCTATTGCGCATAGCATATATATAGCGCTGCTGGCTATATACAGCAGCAGCAGCGAGCATTGCTGCGCTGGCGCAGCGGTTACGCGGCGCGGCAGCGTTGGGCTAAGGCTGGCGCTATTGCTGCTGGCGCTGGCTGCTGGCTACGCTGGCAGCAGCGGCGGCGGGCGCATGGGCGCTGGCTGGCTGGGCTGGCTACGCTGGCTGGCTATTAAGGCTGGCGGGCCAGAATCAATGCCGTTCGAACCTACCATTTAAATTATTAGTGACATCCTTTGTCATAAAAGATTCCAACAATTTTGTAAGTTTCCATTTTTATGTTCTGATTTTCCTATCCTTCAATGCTTAGCCAAAAGTCAATTTAGATCATTCGATATCAAACTATATACCATTGGTTTTCCTTTTAAAATCAATTTTTTCCCCTATATACTTACAAATTTTCGTTGACTTCCTCATTATAACCCAACGTTATTATTTTTAATCTTCAGAATCGGTTTTAATACCTTTTTCAATGTAGTTGGCACTGATTGTACAAGATTCACATTACGGCTATTTGTTTCGAAATCTTAAAATATTTTGGTAAATTAATAAGTTCTCTGTTTTATAAAAATCTTCTTGACTTCAACATACCATCTAACTTTTTTTTCTTGCAAAATGCCATAATCTTGATGAAAAAAAAAAAAAAATCAGGTCTTTTGAAATTTTTTTTAACACTTTTAATATATTTTATCTCATTGTCTGAATACTGAGGACTGCATATTTTAAAGGGTCTTAAAAATTAACCCTGTACAACTTTCCTAATATAAGTAGAATAGGATGAATACCAATGTATATATATATATATATGCTGGTTGTTACAGCATTTAACTAAAGTATATATATATTACATATTGGCTATTGCTGGCTACTGGCTGCTGGTGGCTGCTGTTATATAGCGGGCATGGTTATGTTACTGGCTGGCTGGCCAAGGGCTGGGCTACTATACAGCAAGGCAGCACGCTGCTATATAAAGGCTGGCTGGCTGCTGGTTGGGCATTATTATTAAGCTATACACATATGGCTACAAGCAAAGCATACATATTAGTTATTACTATATATATAGCATATATACATATATACATGCATATAGCATATATATATATGAGTATGGTTATTGTTATAGCAGGGGGCATGGTATATATATATATATATATATATATATATAGTTAAGAGTATATATATATATATATATATATATATATATATATATGAATCTGTGAGAGTTAGTTTTCTGTGTGTACTTTAAATTTTATATGATCATCATCAGATCTCATTACAAAAACATCCAAAATGGCCAGGTTTTTATCCAGAGACCTTCCACAAATAAATCTAATAGAGGGAACAAATCCATTTATCCTAACAATCCTAACAAATCCTAACAAAAATCCTAACAAATCTTCAGGATTGAATTTATTGTCGATTATCACAAAAACATCTTCAACATATCATACTTGTGTAATCCCAACTTTTGAAAATACCTTCCAAAAATTTCTTAAAAACTCCATAAAAAGTATCAGATACTGATGATCAGTGGGAAACTCCATGCTAAGGCCTTCAACCTGTTTGAAGAAACTACCATCAAATTCAAAGAAAACATGATTCTATAGAGTTGGTTACAATTAAAGCAATTTCTTAGCCCAAAGAGCTGGATACAAGGTACCCAAGCGCCCATAATTTGAGTGAGTTCCCACAGCTCCTGAGTTCCCTGAGCTAGATCCCAGAGCGGGATCATTGAGCTGTCTCCGGAAGCTGAAGATCCGAAGTTCCGAACCTCCAAACCTCTAAACCCTCCAAACCTCCAAACTCCTTTCCCTTGGACTTCCTCTTTCCCCCCGAACCTTCAAACCTCCAAACCTCCAAACTTCCAAATCTCCAAACCTCCAAACCTCCGAACCTTCGAATCTCCGAACCTTCAAACTTCCAAACCTCTAAACCTCCAAACCTCCAAATTTCCAAACCTCCAAATCTCCAAACATCTGAACATCCGAAACTTTAAATAATTCCATGATTGAAGTTCATTGAATTATTAAAATATAAAATTATGAAATTATTCCAAAGCACAAATTTATGAAGAATTATGAACATTAAATAACTCTATGAATACATCTACTATGGACAACTCGAATCATACTCAAATAAAAACAAACAAACAAATGAAATAACTATCAGTCTTGGTAATAAATTTCCTTTTTGTTTAAAAAAAGAAAAAGTTTTCGAATGTTGCGTTTTACTTTCAATGATAAATGGCTGCCATACTTGGACCCCAGACGAAAGAACAACTCAAAGAAATATGGACAAATGATATATGATTGGATAGAAGCTAAGAGACAGAAAAAGAACTATTTAAAAAAGAAATATACCATGCAAAGTTAAAAGATATTATTATTATTATTATTATTATTATTATTATTATTATTATTATTATTATTATTATTATTATTATTATTATTATTATTATTATTATTATTATTATTATTATTATTATTGTTGTTGTTGTTGTTGTTGTTGTTGTGTTGTTAAGCTGTTGTTGCTTCGTAAAGAAATTCTTGAAGGGTAATTGCTTGCTGTTGCTGTTTTGTTGTTGTTGTTGTTGTTGTTGTTGTTGTTGTTGTTGTTGTTGTTGTTGTTGTTGTTGTTGTTGTTGTTGTTGTTGTTGTTGTTGTTGTTGTTGTTGTTGTTATTCTTATTCTTATTCTTATTCTTATTCCTTTATTCTAATATTCTTATTCCTTCTTATTATTATTATTATTATTATTGGATATTATTATTTCTATTATTATTATTATTATTATTATTATTATTATTATTATTATTATTATTATTATTATTATTATTATTATTATTATTATTAAAGAAAAAATAATGAATATATTATAACCATTTCTCAGTAATTATTATTATTATTATTATTATTATTATTATTATTATTATTATTATTATTATTATTATTATTATTATTATTATTATTATTATTATTATTATTATTATTATTATTATTATTATTATTATTATTATTATTTCCTCCCTTTTACTATTTCCCTAAAATAATCATATAATACCAAATAGATAAGAATTTCTGCCTAAATACCGAATTACGTTAACGAAAATAAATTATTTAACGACTTTAAAACATGAAATAAATTAGCATTAATTAAATAAAGATTCTTTTCAGAAACCTAGATAACCTTTGATCTAACCAATAGCTTTAATTAAGCAGATCGTAGCATATAAGTGTATATATATATATGGTTGTTATGTTGGTGCAGCAGCAGCAGCAGCAGGCAAGGGGTTGGCATATATATATATATATAGCAGAATGTATAAATATATATATATATATATATATATATACATATTTTTTTTTTTTTACAGATAACCACCACTCACGGGCTCAGCCCTATTCAAGGTGGGGGCAGAGAAATAAAATGAAAGAAAGTCTACCCAAGCCCAAGTCCAACGCAAATCTCTCTGGTGAGCATAGGTATAGACTTTAAAGATCCGATTAAATACACAAGAAAAACAGAAGATGGCAAGGAGTTCCACAGAACAGAAGTGGCTGGAAAGAAGGGAGGGACTAAAACGAATGAATTTGGGGTTTTCAATGCTAAGAGGGCAAGGCATCCGTTGCTACGTGGGCGACGCAATGGAGGAATGCGAGCGGCCAACTCCCTCTTGAGCATCTACCGTTGCAGTAGCCAATAGAAAGAGATAGTGCGCCAACGTCACGTCGCAGAGAAAGAGGGTCAAGAGAGTTAGAAAGTAGGGGATAGTTTATTAGTCTTTTAGCCTTAGACTCAATCTTATCCAATAGAAGGGTGGAGCCGGAGCCCCCCCAGATGTGAGCAGTACTCTAAACAAGGGCGAATAAGGCCCTTATATAACGGGAGTAGCTTTGCGGAACAAAAAAATTCCCGCAACCTGAACAGAACTCCCAGCTTCTTTGAGGCCACCTGCCACCTTAGCAACCGTTATGGTATGAGGTTTCCAAGATAATTGTTTGTTTATATTCAGGCCAAGAATGTTTATGTTGTCAACAGGTGAGACGTTAGAACAGTCGAAAAAAATAGGAAAGTTAGAGGTGTTTTTGGAGAGGAAGATGTAAAGTAGTTGAGTTTTCAAAGAGTTGAATCACGCTGTGGCGGCCCCACCGGGAAATCCCATCCAGGTCGGCAAGAATAGAATCAAAAGCTTGTATGACGATCAACTCTAGATGCAAAGAGGGAGCAGATTTTGAAATGAGTGGAAGAATGGAGAGTTGAGTCATCGGCATAAGAGGAACAGAGTTAGAAGTACAGCTGAGGGAGATCATTGATGAAAATAAGAATAAAGTTGGAGATAAAACAGAACCTGAGGAACACCCTCACACCAACAGAAAGGAGGAAGAGGTCGCCCATCAACGAGTGCTGATATATGGAGCGACCAGATAGAAAACTTGAAAAGAAAGTAAGTAAGTAAAGAGAAGGAGGAAACCCAAAGGAAGTGAGCTTGGAGAGTGAAGTGACGCATGCCATACCGATCAAGCCTTTTGATATATCGAGTGCCACCACCCGGGCACTCCCATAGTCTCCAAGTGGGCAGAAGACATCATGTAAAGACCATAAATATGTGAGATAGCAGATAGTCCTCGAACGGAAAAAGCCATACTGATGATCTGAAAGAAGCAGAATGAGACTCCAGATGATCCAGGAAAATGAGAAAGTTAAGAAGAGTTTCTAAAGATCTTAGATAGAATACAAGTGAGAAATATAGGGGACGATAGCTGGAAGGATCAGAGCGGCCGCCCTTTCGGGATTGGTTGGACATATGCGCGCTTCCAGCACCGAGGAAATGTACTAGTATTAAGGCATTGAGAGTAGAGTTGAACGAGGACAGGGGCCAGCTTGTGAAAGCACACTCCCTCAAAAACACGGGAGGAATGCCATCCGGGCCACTAGCCTTCTGACACTATGATCTCTGAACCTTATGCACCCGATCATGGAAGAGGCATAGGAAACCCGAGAGGAGAAGGAGGAGGAGGGGATGCCTGAATGTCCAGGTAGAATTAGATGAAAAAGGAGGTCGAAGAGATTAGCCTTTTCAGTAAGAGAGTTAGCTGCCACAGAACCGTCAGAACGAATAAGTGGAGGAAAGGCAAGAGATTTACAAAAAGTTATTAGAGATGTTTCTTGGCAAGAGGCCAGGAAATTTTTATCAGTGGGAGAGCCAATTGTTGGGGCAACTTTCTTTTAGTGAAAGCGCGCTAGCCTGTCGAATAGCAACGGTTCCGAGCAGAATGGAAATTAGTAAGAGCGATAGGAGAACGAGTTTCTCCACGCCCGATAGACAATGTCTCTTTCTGGAATGGAGGGAGAACAAGTTCCATCGAACCATGGATTTTGTGGAGAAAAAGATTTAGTTGAAGATGGAATGGACTTGCTAATTCCCTCGACGATTACGGCCCCCCACCTTTTCAGCGGTGACCGAAGCGTCCTCCGAGTCAAAGCAAGATTACCCACCTAAGCATAGCTTGCAAAAGAACGACGCGCAACTCTACTAGCCCGATTAAAAAGCCAGAAAGTACGTTTGGGGCATGGTGAGCTGTTGGAGAAAAAGTTTTAAAAAATTAAGAGCTACAATATTGTGGTAAGAATGGCTGATAGGACAAAATGGCGTATTTATATCGAGAAGAATTAGTGGTAAAGCACGTAAATCAAGCGTGTTCAAGAATTGTTGTGTACTCCACCCTGGTATGTGTGCAAGTTCTCAATTAACCGTTCCAGATCGTTGAGAATACGAGGCCGTTTTGGCCCTCCCTCCCCTCCCAGCGCATCAAAGTAAGGAGAGGAGCCCAAACTTCACTCAGTGATAATGCTGAAATCACCAAATACAGATGATCTCAGCATTTGATGGGGGAAGCAAAGTAACAGTCTCTGGGCTAGAGAAGTAGTAAGATATTGAAAAAGGAGGTGAAAAATCTGTTCCGTTAGGGGAGCAGTAGCAGAAACACAAGTTAATGGTAGTAAAGAAAGATTTTATGCCATAGAACATCGAAATTAGAGATTCAAGATTCTCAAGCACGTTCTACAGGAGTGAGCACAGCTTATATAGCACAGACCCACCATTTAGTCTGGAAATTAGGTGAAAAGGTTGCGTTGGAGATATTAAGTTTTATTTGAAAAAATTTTCCCTGATTAGCTGGGTCTCAGACAGTAGTAAAATCGTTAGGGTAGAGAGTTAGCGAGGTGATATTCCACAGATGGTTAAATTCAGGCCACGAACGTTGGCGAAGCCAATTAGAGAACCCCCAGCCTGCGCCCACTCCCAACATCTTCTGTCCAGTCATTCAATCAGACAGCCCTCACAAACAAACACACACACCGGATCCCCATATGCACAGCCCACCCAAAAACCCACAGAATTGGGTTTTTGTTAAATAAAAACAAAAACAATAACAAAGATAAACAGATCACCCACGATTAGTTCAAACTAATAAGAAAAGCCACTGAAAGCTTAAAATTAAAAACTAGCACAATTTATGATTATAAAAATTTAGACAAAACCAACTAAATCAGTAATCCCATAAATATGTAAAATAAATAAAAACCCTTACACGTTAAAAGTCAGATACAAACTTTCAGAGCTTCACTAACATACGTACTTAATCTCTATCCCCCAAAAATGGGACTGAATACGAATATTCATAATTAAAAACTTTAAAAAGGCTAAAAGCTGCATTAATGAATAAATTAAATATGTAAAACTTAAAAAGTTAGAAAGGTAAAACACTAAAAAACTTTTATCTGAAAATTTCGGTAAGTCTGAGATTAAGCTATGTTTTCATCTAAGTCTTTTTAAAAAGCGCTTCGAGTAATATTTATAAATAATTAAACCCTAAACTAATATGACATTAAAAAACTAAATCACTTAAAGCAAAATTAAAACAACACTCTAATAGAAAAATTAAAAACAAAACACAAAAACACACAGTATAAAGCATAATGAACAACCTTCCACTTTGAAAACTAAACCATATATATATATATATAGCGTTGGTTAAGCAGCATATATATATATATAAGTATATAGAGCAAAGAGAGCAGTGCTGGCAGCAGTGCCATATAAGGCTAAGGGCTGGTTGCAGCATAGCAGTAAGCAGCAGCAGCAAAGCGTATATATATATATAAGGGTTGGCATTATATATATATATTAATATTATTAGTTATACATACATATAATATACATATATATATATATAAGTGGTTAGGGAACCCTTCAAAGTGAAAAAATTATGTATATCATTTAAAAATGTTCAAAAATTGAATTTGTTTTCAATAAATATGCAAATGTTGTGTTATATTCTTTTATTTGAATTCTCAACTCATGGCCTTTGCCCAAATCTTGGAGGGGGGTGCTACTCTAGTAATTGTTGCCTGATCTGATGAGGTATCGAACCCCCCCTTACCTCATGAACTCGGAGACGGTGTCTTCTGGTTGAGTTTTGCTACTACTTTGCTTTATTTTAAATTCTTTTTAATTGAAAGGGGGTTTCGCTTTAGTGAGCATCGTTAAGTAATTTTCAATGTAAGGTGTGATGTTTTCGTTTCTATTAATTCGTCCAAGTAAATACGGTAAGTCGAGTTGCCGGTTAGCATATTCGTAAATAAAAAATTTCAGCCAATTGAAATCACTTTTCCTCTCTCTCTCTCTCTCTCTCTCTCTCTCTCTATACAGCAGTACTCACGAGCAGCAGCAGTATATATATATATATATATAAGTACAGCCACGTAGTTAGTATAGTATATATATATATATATATGCTATATAGCAAGATATATACATATATATATATATATAGAAGTAAGCGCACGAAAACGCGAAAAAGCGTTTCAATGATAAATGCGAAACGGTTAAATCTCACTCCAACCGAAAATCCAGCACATCG
>JABUQX010092688.1:15000-17802 GCA_015478945.1 Trachelipus rathkii
GAGGGAAAGTAGTAAAAAGAAAATGAGAAAGGTCTTTAGAAAGTTTAATGTGAATGTGTTCATAGAAAGGCAAAGAAAGATATAGTTTTAATTTAGGAACTGAAGCTGTAAGAGAGTGAGGGTTAAACCTAGAATCCAGAAACTTATAAATGTATTTATTAACTAGAGAATGGGGAAAGAAATTAGATCAAAAAAACGAAATTCATTGTGCATAAGTGTGTAAGTGGATGTTAAATGAAAAGCTATGAACAGTAAAGTTTTAATACTATTGCATTTATATGATAGCTGAATGTTGCTGAAGAAGTTTATACCTAAGCCAGTGAAAGTTTTCTTTCTAAATATGGACATGGTAAAATCTGTGGTTGTTTTCTTAATAAGCAAGTCCAGAAAAGGAAGTATGCTGTCAACTTCATCTTCACGGGTGAAAATGATGTTTGGTAATTGGGAATTCATATAGGTAAAAAAGTTGTGAATCTTATTTTTATCCGTAAACAGCAAGAATGTGTCATCCATAAATCGTTTGTAAAAAGATGGTTTAAAGGAGTGGGGGCAATTGTTTAACCAAAGTTGTTCATAGTGCATGAGATAAGCATTAGCTAGGTTTTCACTCAAAGGAGATCCCATCGCCAAAGAATTAGTTTGTTCATACAAGGAGTGATCAAAGAAAAAATAGGTATCTTGAGTGGCTAGTCTTAAAAGGGTTCCAAACTCTTTTTTGTCAAAACCGTGAAAATGGGTAACAGAATCGAAAATATTGTTTAGCAAAATATTCACGGCATCAGCTACAGGAATGTTGGTGTAAAGAGATTCTACATCAAAGCTAGTCATAAAGAATGAGTGTAAATTTAAATTGGAGAGCCAGTCTTTGAATTGGTACGAATTTTTTATTGTTTTATTGTATATTCATTGATTGTGAACGGGGATAGAAACGGGACCAAAAATGTAGCTAAATTATAGTTGTGTGTGTTGTAGGCTGTCAGGATTGGTCTAATTGGGACGTTATCTTTGTGAACTTTAGGTAGACCATATAAAACCCCAGGGGAAGAGCTGTGCGCATAGATGTCATTAAATGTGGTTTTACTTATTTTTTCACTTTTTAGTAGCTTTCTTAAAAATCGATTAATTTTATCTTCTAAATTGAGTGATAAATTTATAGGAGATTTATTTGTAACCTTATGAAACTTGGTATTATCGGAAAGAATGATATTTATTTTATCAAAGTAATCTGTTTTATTCAGAAGAAGAACGCCTCTACCCTTATTAGGCTTACATATAATAATGGAATCGTCCTGTCTAATTGCTTTTAGAGTAGTAAAATCGGACTTTGTAATCAAAAAAGAAAAAACTTTTGCAGGGTTAAATCTGTAAAAATGTTTATGGGCAATCTATTTTATTTTAAGCGTAACTGTTTTAAAATCTGATTTACGAGGTTCAAACTTCTTCAGTGCAAGCAACATATTTTCAAAACCCCCAAAATATTTGAGGAAACTTATATTATAACAAGGTAAACTAAAATTTAAACCTAGACCCAACAATCTTTTCTCATTAATTGATAAAATCTTTGATGAAAAATTAAAAGTAAATCTATCTGAATTTAGCAAAGTATCATCCTAATGTAAATCCAATGCATTTAGCTTTGCTGTATGGTTTTGTTTACAAAGTTTCACTCGTCGTACTACGAGTACTGATAATTTATTAGCAACAAAAACAAAGTCAATAAATGATAACTTACTAAGCAAAGTATCAAGGCAGGTTCGATATTGTGAAGCTACCCAGCAAAAAATTCCTGAAAGATTCCAGTAGGTTTCCTAATGGATTTTCAGTTACCATTAGGAAAATTCCTGATGGAACCGCCAGGAATTTGAGGCCTTGAATACTGGTATTAAGATAGGAATTTTGAAATTCCCAAAGGAAATTTCCTTTAGAATTCCATATGTCATACCTAAAGGATTCTTATGGATCCCTTATGGATTTACAGGAATCTACACTAATTCCTGTAGGAAAAGTATGGCTGATGCAATCTAGAAACTTGCTGGTTCCTGAAGGAATTATCCGACATATTTTCATAAGGTAGCCCAAAGGATTGCCCAAAATCCTACAGATAACATATAGGAAAGAGAGATATTCCCATAGGATACCTGCTGGATAGGAAGCATGGAAAAATATGGTTCCCAATGGAAATATACAGTATATATATATATATAATATATATATAATCTAATATATATATATATATATATATAATATCATAATATTATATATATATATATATATATATATATATATATATATAATATATATATATATATATATATATATACACAGTGAGGAGAGAGAAAAATACAATACTAGTGAAGAATTTTAAATACTTTAATGAACGTATTTGCAGATAACTTACAAAATACTATTTACATTGAAAAGTCTCAACTTAAATAATAATAATACAATTTGAATATATAATTATAAAAAATAATATTGTAACAAAATAAAAATAATATTCCATAATACAACGATCAAAACAAAAGATAGCTAAAATTGTAGACATAATATACCTAATAATACTGATTAGGAGCGTACATAATAATATAAAAATATCACAAATAAAGTATAACCCTAACATATTATATATATATATATATATATATATATATATATATATATATATATATATATATATATTAATATTAATAATATTATAATATATATATATATATAAAATAATATATACTATATATAATATTATATATAATGTAATATATTATATACATATAATATATATATATATTACAGTTGTCACCACCA
>JABUQX010092689.1:0-29731 GCA_015478945.1 Trachelipus rathkii
AAAAACCTGGGTTTATTCCTTATACAGCCTGTGTATCTAACATGCTTGTAAAGAAAAATTATTATATAATCTGCTATCGCAGAACATATTTCAGTGAAAATATTAATAAATCATATTAAGATATAAGTACTATATCTCATGTCTCTTACATTAAGAATGAAATACTTACTAAAGTATACTTAAATCATTAGGGCATAACAGGTGAGTAAATTGGATTCGTAACATAACTACTATGAATAGATAATATCGTGATATTAAACCTTGATAGTCTTTAGGTTAAAATACTGAGAGATTTCGTCTTCACACCTTGATAGATATATGACTTTAATCGATGCTAGTGATTAAGTTAGATAATAACGGAGTACCCTATCTTATCATTACTACTACGACCTTTGCTTCCTTAAAACTTAGCCGCGATAACCATCTCAGTCATATTAAATTGGAATAAAAGGGCTCTATTCCAAAGCTAAGAAAATCTCTTGCTACAGTGGGCGGCAACTTGCTATCATATGACAGAGCACGTCCAGTTCACGAAGCGTCACTCAGAAATTATGAAGTATAAGTACATTAATTAAAACTGCGATTACGCAGACACCAATAAAATATGTCAGCACAATAAATTCTTCGCTGAAAATGTTCTGCGCGTACTAAGAGATGAAGGTCTCAGAAGACGGTTGTTCGTAGATTTTCTAAGGTTAGCAAAAATGTAAATACTTTGATAAAATCGCGATGACGGTAGGTTGAATGAAAAATGTTAGGAAATGAGGTTGACAGCAATTTAATAGAGAAGGAGGATGTAACTGAAAGACTTACAAGGGAGTAGGAAGCTCGTTCTGAGAGGGAGGATAGCATGTATATGGTGTAAGAATTGATTATTAGAGGGGTAACTTGGCATCTGAGAATAAAGAATTTAGGGGTATGGAGAGCGTTCTATACTAGAGTCGAATGAATGGCTCATTTCTAGATACGATGTGTGGATTGAAACTTTCTGCAGAAATCTGACGTCATAGCAAGGCGCAGTAACTGTAATTCAGTGATATGTAGAGATTTATTGTTGTAGTAAGGCGGGTTGCAGACATTGCTATCTAGGAAGTGACACATGACTATTAGCGGATGGTGTTATAGAGCAAATGTAGTTATATCAATAGATTTCCGAACGCTATTATATACTTGGCATGTAGTAGGCACTCAGAATTATTTTTTATCTAGTGACCTATCTTTATATATATATCCGATATGAAATGGAGAATGCAGATCGCTTCAGCTGTGTATCTGCAATGGCTCTAGCACAGTCTGTTGTACACAGCAGACATAATATCGCACCGTGCTATCACTTATTGTGTCTGAGAAAGACTGCTCTCGCACAGCATTATATTAATATACATCTGCTATATTATAAGAGGGTTATGCATGGGAGGACCAGGGTGTAATGTATGGTATTATAGAGGTGGAAACAAATTTCCTATATTCCTAGAGCTGTTTGTGTTATCGACAGGTATGTATGATAATAGGTCCTGACTGAGCATTTGGGTTGGCGGACAGCACGACATGCTAAGGTGAGGAAAGAGAGAGAACCTTGAACACGATATTGAGTAAGAAGAACAAAGAGGTTGCAAGATTACTGGAAAGTATTAAGAAAGGGGGTTGAATAAATAAGAAGAGGAAATTAAGATTAGAGTGGTGGTATCAAGAGTATTTTAACATTGAATAACAAATCTGATTGAAAATCAGGAGACAGAAGGAAGAAGGACACATACGATACTAAATAAGGACTCTTAATACTTACGATGACTTTATTATTTACTAATCGATGAGAACTAGCGGTATCAGAATTATCATATAATAATCTTATACTGTAGTTACCTAGGGTTTTAAATTTATTAAAAATCAATTATATTGCTTTACTGAATAATTAGGTATCTCGAAAGAACCCTGAAATAAAGATAAATTTAAGTAACTACTGATATACTTGGAATAAGTCAGGAGTATTACATGGTATTTTAGTAAAATATATTACGATATATGAAGATTTATACTATTGAGCATATAAACATAATTTAGTATATAGAAAGATTATCTGAAAATTAATATATAGATATCGATGAAGCGAAAAAGCACCTAAATATAAAGAAGCCATTTATCTATAAGATAATTATTCTACACTTTATAATAATCATATATTCAGTATAGATCTTATATACTTCTATTAAGTAAATATAAATACATAATAATAGCTTTTTTTATCGACTATGATAAGTATATATAAATTAATTACTATTACGTCATAACAAACATAACATCAATTAATATAATATAATTGATTTATATTATCATAATTATATTATCGTTATATATATATATTAGATATTACGAAAATAAAATTCATATTTTTTTAATAATAAATAAAATTGTAAAGTTTTCGAATATAAAAATGATAATAATCTTATAAACTTTAATTAGAAAAAAATAAGAAAATCATTAATATAAATTTTCCCCATGTATATAATATATATATAATTATAGACTTTATGTGACTATTATCTACAAATTATTAATAGTAGTACTTTAACAACACAATAGAGAGAGTATAGATAATAAAAAGATATAACTTATCCTGACACTTAATAATTAATAAAATAATAAATAATATAAATATATAATTAATATATATATAATAAAATTAATATATATAAATAATATTATTATATATTAAATATATATTATGATAGTATAATATAATATAATATATATAATATTTATATTATATATAATATATATAATATATAATATCATATACTATATATTATATATATATTATATATAGTATATATATATGTATAATATATAAATATAATATATAATGTATAATTAATTAATAATATATATATATACAATATTATATATATATATAGTAATATATATATATTAAATATAATTAATATATTAATATAGTATTAATATTATAATTAATAATTAATATATTATTAATATATATTATATATAATATTATAATATTATCTAATTATATATATATTATATTATATATTAAATATATATATATATAATAATATATATATATAATATATATAATATAATTACTATATATTAATATTATATATATAATATATATAATAAAAATATATATATTATCAATATATATATATATTAATAATAAATATATAATATATTATATATATTATAGTTATTTTTAATATATATATTAATAAATAATATATATTATATATTTATATATATTAATATATACTAATACTATATAATTATCTTATAATTAATTTAATATATGTATATTAATATATATATTATATATATAAAATATATTATAATATATAATATATATAATATTAATAATATATATATATTATATATATATTATATATATAATATTATATATACTATACAATTATTATATATATTAATATCATACTTAATATAATAATTAATATTATATTAATATATTATATATATACTATTGTATTAATATAATATATATATAATATAAATATATATATTAATTATATATATATATAATATATTATTAATAATTAATATATATATATATATATACTATATTATATATATATTAATATATTAATATTTATATATAATATTATATTAATAATATATATATATATAAATATATATATATATATATATTAAATATATATTAATATATATTATATAAATAAATATATATATATATTAATTTATATAATATTTATATAATATATATTATATATATTAAATAATAATACTTAATATATATATTATATATTATTATATATATATATATTATATATATAAATATATATATATATTATATAATAGTTATATAATATATATTATTAATATAAATATTATATAATTCAATATTACTATATATATAATATATAAAATGTTAATAATTTATATATATATAATTTGCATATATATATAACAGATATATATAAATTTAAATAATAATTATATCATAATCATATCAAAAATACAATATGCTATAAATAAAGTAAATCAATACTAAATAGAGAAAAATCAATACTTTATTATGAATATGAATATATTATATAATAATTTATCCACGTCCACTTTTATTAATTTAGTATAACAATCGTCTGCAAATAAATAAAATATCTTTATAATATATATATATTTATAAATTTTATATAAAAGTATAGAAAAATTAGGAAATACTATTAATTGCTATACAACAATCTCTCTAACTCCTATTATGCTATAACCAAATCACTTTACTTTCATACCAATAAGGTTTATCTCTAATTTTTAATACTCTCACCATCTAGTTCCTCTAACTCTTGAAATATTTTTTAAACATATATTACTATTTTTTAAAAATATCTTTTCTTAAGATATATCGATGTATCTATTTCCATTTACATATTGGCTTAAATGAGAAGCTATATGAAACAGGTAAATATAAGAAAGATTTCTGTATATATTGCAATATATATATATAGCATTAGATTTTATTTATTTATATATAATTAACTTAGGTATATAGGTGGTTAGAAAGTAAAAAGGTGCATTTAGTGAGATGTAGAGAGTGAAGATAGTGTGAGATCAATAATTTTACTATTTAATAAAGGTGTGGTTCACTAAGTCCAATCTGGATAATAAATTAAATTATATTTTCTAATCCCTACAGATATTTTCATTAAATATTTATATTTATATATATATATATATATATATATATATAAATTATATTATATATATATTATATATATTATATATTATAATATATATATATTATATATAAATATTATGTCCACAGTATAAATACCGAATGAAGGGACCAAGCATTTAATAAAAATACTCATATATACAGCTACGGTACATACAAATATATTCACATTTTAATTAAGTCAGTAGATACACTTTATTACTAACTATGAAATTAAAAAATAAAATATAAATAGCTATATTAAAAATATTAATAAATATGTTAAATAATTATAGTTGGAAAATTACAGAGTTTTATTATGATAATTTAACGAGAAGCTGGAGTAAGTTAGGAGTAGTAATACGTATATAGCTAAAAGAGTATTGTTCATAATTACGTTAATATTTGAAACTTTTTTTTGGATATTTATAATCTAAAAGAATTTAATGATGGATATAGTCGGATTTCTCGGCCTATGGTGGTAACGGCTTTCGGAAGGAATCAGAGAAATAATAGTAGGAGGATAGTGAATGACTTCGAGTGTGTAAAAATCAAATGGACCCCCTTGATCCTGTTCCGCACAGGATTGCGTTGTAACATATTAATAGCGGAAGTGAGCGCAAGGGATAGGTAGTAATAATCTCCTTGGTTATCACACAAATTTAAGAATTAAATGCCTGTACTATTAAAGCTCACTAAAAGCAGCTAGGGTGGCGGGGGAAGATGTTAGAAGATGGAGAGTGAAAAGAGAGTGGTCTCATCAATAAATATCACGACAATGCGGATGATTTGGTTTTGTGTCATCGAACTGAAATGATGCGTTGTGCAGCAGATATAATTGCTACGAAGAGCGGAGTTCTGACAAGGGGGCTAGTGAAATCACTGAAAGTGGAGGAAAGCGACTTGCAAGAAATCTTCAGTAAACTATAAGAGTAGGGATTATGGTAGGCGAGTGAGGACAGTGCCGGTGTGAGTTAATATATTAGATTTGAAGAGAGTGTATACAAGTAACTGAACTAAGATGTTCTGAGTTTAAATTAATTTTGGATATGTTTGGGAATGAAAAAGAAACGGATGATTAGCAGGGATGTTTATTGGGAATAGTTTGTGAATGGTAGAAGATAAGTGTGGCTGGTTTGGTCTGAGGTTAAATCCTTGGGGAAGATAAATGGGAACTCAAGTCTTGTATGTGCCGCTAGCAGTTTTGGCATAAAGGTATGCTGAATACCTGTGATCTAACTGTATAAGATAGTCAGAAAAATTAATGTGTATTAACTAGATAATAGTATAGAATCTAAAATTAAAGTACATGGTTCAGATGGACAATCTTCTAGGGGTCGTGTATAGGTTTGTAAAAAATTGATAAATCGAGTAAAGGGAATGAATGCATTAAGAGTGTGCGAGTATGAGTTAAGGGAGAAATTGAGGTATATAAGGTTACAACAGAAGCAGTCTATTGTAGGGTCTATCGGTTCGGTCTATCGAATCTAGAGGAAAGATTGGTAGGCGTTGGGGTAAGGCGCGGATATGTATAGTATGGTGAGTGTGCTGGAAACCGACCGGCAGGAGACCGAAGAAAAGTGGATTATTGAGTCAGTAAAGGAATGCTTGAAAGAGAGGAATGTGAGTTGGCAAAGGCTGAGAAGAAAGGTGCATAATAGGAAGTGAAAGATGCGAGGGTTGGTATTGATATAGGTCGTTGGGGCCTTGCCCAGAAATGAAGCCCTACATTGACTATAGATGCCATACATTGCCAAACAAGTGAGGATCCGATCGCCATCACCCTGGTGAAACCTTGTAGGGTTATTTTTCTGTACTAGCGAAGAAAGTTACTCACGTAAGGGGTATAAAAGGACTAGTAAGATAGTAGGAAGATAATGATAATGATAAGATTAGATTGATGACATTATATATATACTATATATATATATAATAAATATTAAATAAATATAATTATAATATATATATATATATATATATTATATAATATATAAATTATTATAATATATATATAATAAGTATTAAATATAGTTAATTATATATATATTATATAGTTTAATATATTTAATTATTATATATATATATATTATATTATATTATATATTAATATATATATATATATATATATTATATTATGTATATAATTTATATATATTATATTAAATATATCTATATAATATAATTAATATATATATATAATATATAATATTATATTTAATATATATAAATATAATATATATATTGATATATAGTATTATATATAATTATAACTAATTAATAATATATAATATTATATAAATTAATAAATATATAATACTATATATTAAAATATAAATATATATAGTATATATTATAATATATATTAATATCTTATTTAATTTATTTTCTATTTATCTACTATAAGTACACCTGGTAGTCCTGATATACTATTGCAGGGTGGTGTCATAATCACGCATTCATTATGTAATAATTGCGATTGTTCATTAAAATAGGTAAGATATAATTAATTATTAGGTCAGAAGTTATGTATCCGTCAGCTATCACAACTAGAGCCTATGACGATAAATAGTCTTCATATTGACCAATTACTAGCGTCGACATCTACCAATTACAACAATGATAGATTATACCAATAAATTTAATATAAGCGTAGCTTCTTTTAATTGTAATTCCAAAAAGTGTTTGTGTATTATTATTCGCTATTTTGAGTATTAAAGACCTGATGATATGCATTTATATTTTATTGTCATCCTTACACCTTAAAACTTTACAAGACACCTAATAATACATCTTTAACATTATATTTACATTAAAATTAATAATTTTTTGAAAAGAACAATGATTAAAAAATACGCACATTCCGCTTTAGTTCGCTAAAAATGTTAGGATTTGGTGGTGTTTTGTTATTGTTAGTTAAATGATGTTTCGATGTTATAAATGTTTGACAGTTCAATATAATTAAATACTAGTTGTTCATGAAGATTGTTGATTAATTTGGTGAGTCCACCACTTAGAGTAATAATCTTATGTAATTTATAAATGATCACTTAATTAATAATTATATAATAGAGTATATGTATTTATAATATCTAGGGGATATTATTGTGATATTATTATATAATTTATTTGAAGATATGTTATTATTAGCTATTATATATATATATATGATATTTATTATAATTATAATGTAATTATAATTCTACTAGACGTGATTATATATATAATGTAATCTAACTTATATATATATTATTACAAATTATCCTACTTTACTATATTATAATACTAAGTAGTTTTATGATATACATTATGAATATTTTATATGGAATAAAAGAATATTATATTCTATATACCTATTGGTATAATAACTAATATAACAGAACAAGACTTACTTGATCAAGTTAAAGAGCTGTTTCAACGAGGTCATTGGGGAATAATATTGAATAAAATTCCAACGTGAAAGGGTTGTTGCATCTGTTTCCCCTTCGATGACGAAAAAAATCCGAAGTGCTCGATCTTTTTTTTTCGAAAACATATAACAAAAATAAAATAAATAAATAAAATTATTAAATAAATGCATTATAATAAATATAATAATAATGAGAAATTATATCAATAATAAATAATATAAATAAATATAAAAAAAATAAATAAATAAAATAAAATTTAATATTAATAACTGTTTGAGTTGAAACCCCACCGCCGCACCGCACAGGATTACGTGCCCCTGCGTCCCCCCCTTAAGGGGGGGGAACCTGGGGTACGTAATCCTGTGCGAAGATGATCGTAGTTAGGGCTGAAATTGGAGGCTGAGTAGAGGAGCCGGAGTTGGAGAAGGATTCCGAGTCGGATTTGGCTTCGGAGTTCAGGGATTTCCCCGGAGGGGGTCCCCTCCGGAAAAGAAGAAGACATGCATGGAATGCAAAACAGAGGAAGAAAAAAGGAAGATGGAGGAACAAAGGTAGCGAAAAGGAATTGGAGGAAGGGCGAGTCAGTAGAAAGAAAGGAGTAAGAAGAAGAGAGTCTGCAGTCAGAAGGAGCCCGGAGTTTGGCATCGGCACCGGTGCTTTGGAGCCGTTTTTAGTAGTCGGTGCTTAAAAGTTTTCAATAATGAATCTCCGTTTTAGTCCCATAATTTATATCAAAATAATATGTTATTAGAACCTGTATCTCGAAAATGACGTTATAGTCCGTAAAGGAATGTCTGGGACCCCGAACGAAGGGGGTCCCGAAGCTGAAAAAATGCATAGAATGCAAAAACAGAAGAAGAAAGGAAGAAAGGAAAGGAAGGAAGGAGAAGGAAAAGAGTCTGAGAGGAGACAGAGTTGGTATCCAATGGCACCGGTGCAGGAGCCGGTGCGGTCCTAGTTATTAAACATTCGTTTAATTAAAAATTATCATTACTGTTAACATAACTGCTTCTGTTCTACCATATGTACAATGTCGTCAATTGCATTGATCATGCAAAGATAACACAAGTTTTCATAATAATGTTTGAAGACATGAACATTCTACTATTATCAAATCTCATTTTCATTTTTATAAACATTTATTTATATATATAACTATTTTTTTTGTTTTTTTTTTGTTTGCCTTATATTCTTATTCAATTTGATTTTCTGACTTTATTTCTTTTTGGTCAAGTTTCTATTTTTTACATTTAGACCCTGGTTGTTTAATTTTTTATTTAAAAATTTTTTTTTCTTTTTTTTCACTACACTATTTCTCTTTTTATTATAACGTTTTTATTTACATTTATACTTTGTGTTTATTTTTTTTTTTATTTACCATTTTAAAATTTTTTTGGTTTTTTTGATTTCAATTTAATTTTGAGTTTGTTATATTTTTTATTATAAGTTTACTTTAACATTTATACTTTATGTTCAATTTTTTATTTTAATATTTTTATTTTACATTTATTTTTCTTACTTTATTATTTATTTTTTATAATGTTTTATTATTATATCTTACTTTGTGTTTAATTTTTAGTTTTATTTCTTTTAAAACTTTTTGGTTTATCACTAAACAGATTTATTCTTTTCAATCGTTCTTTATAACGTAAAAAATTTAGCTGCGTTTTTAATATTGGGACCCTATATAGTATGAAGTAAATCAATAAATCGAGTTAATCAATACACTCGTTACACCGGGCTCTATTCCCCCATCCATGATCTATTGATCTTAATTGATCTATGATCTATTGATCTCAAATCAATATTTTGTATAACATAACCACAAAAACGTTTTATCTTTTATTTATATGAAAATAACTTTACTTAACATTTATTTTGTTTACATTTGTAAGAAATTTTCTTCCACTTTATGTATAGCATAAATTGAATAAATTTTCGCATTTATCTGATATCTCTTTTTATCAGATAAATGCAGCTATCATGAAATCAGTTAATCAAAACCACCCACTCTAGCCTCCCCCTCCATCCACCTTGCCATGATCTATTGATCTACTTGATCTATTGATCTATTGATCTATATGATCTATAGATTAATGTCATATTTTGATCAAAAGATTCTCAAACAATAAAACAACAAAAACTTTATTTATTTTTGTTTTCTTTTCTTAAACATTTTGTTTTTACTAAACTTCTATTCTTTTTATGTTCATTAACTTAAAAAAAATTGCATTACATACCTATAAGCAAAATCAGTAAATCAGTTCTATCAAAAACACGCCACTTCTACTCCTCCTACCAGTAAACTCAGTATCTATAGATTCCAATTGATCTATTGATCTAAATTGATCTCAAATGATCTATTTTTTATCGGTCATTTTAATTTTACACTAAATCATATGTTACATAAAGATATTAAACCAACTAGAGGTACGTAAGCGTAAAATGTCAGTAATCATTAATCAAACCACCGCACATACCACCTCCTCCCTTCATGATTCTATGATCTATTTGATTCAAGTCATATTTTGTATAACATAACACAAAAACTTTAATTATATTTTGTTTTCTTTCTTTAAAACCTTTTTTGTTTAACTAAAATTTTATTTCATTTTAATGTTTATAATTTAAAAAATTTGCATTTTACATACCTAAAAGCAGTAAATCAGTAAATGCAGTTAATCAAACACCGCACTGCTATCCGCCTCATACCATGAACTATCGATCTATTTGATCTATTGATCTATTGATCATATTGATTCAAGTCATATTTTGTATAACATAACACAAAAACGTTTATTTATTTTGTTTTGTTTCTTTAAACAATTTTGTTTTTACTAAAAAAATTATTCTTTTTAGTGTTTATAACTTAAAAAAATTTGGCAATTTTACATACCCTAAAGCAGTAATTAGTAAATCAGTTAATCAAACCAACCCACACCCAACCCTCACTATCCTTCCATGATCTAATCGATCTATTGATCCTATTGATCTATTCGATCTATTGATCTAATGATTTCAAGTCATATTTGTATAACATAATATAAATGAAATTCTTTGCTGTATGTTTTGTTGGTTGTTGAAATGTCGCGTTTGTAGTTGCATTTGTCGTGCAAGTGTTGATGTTGTTGTTTGTTGTTTTGTTGTTGTTGTTGGGTTTGTTGTTTGTGTTGTTGTTCGTTGTTGTTGTTGTTGTTGTTGTTGTTTGTTGTTGTGTTGTTGTTGTTGTTGTTAAATATATCAAACTTCATTGAATGAAAATATACAACACTTTTTCAAAACATATCTCTAAATATGACTGTTAATTTTACATTAACATTATAATATTGAAAACTCACAACAAAAATAACATAACATCCTAACCTAACTGACATACAGCATTCATTAACAAGGTAACTAAAATTAAGAAGTTTCAACTTACCAGCAGAAGTCATCATACCATTCTCAATTTTTACTAACACATACCGCTAAACACATATTTATGTTTCCCACATAAATATTACCTGAGTGAGAGATACTAAAATATTTATATAAATTTTATCTGCAATCTCTAATTATTATTTGATTATTTATTAAAAAAATATGCTAAGTTTAAACTTATGGTATTGAAATATACATTATTTATTCATTGATTTACTCAATCATCAATCTCATTTATCTTGCAAATGATAATCTATAATATATTAATATAAATTATCTTACTTTTCGGACATTATGAGATCTTCATCTACACACGTTACTAAAAACCATGCGTGTCGATAGCATATTAGGCTGCAGGTTCGCGAACACTTAAACCTGGTTAGGATTAAATCCTTGCCTAACTTTTGGAAACCAGAAATCACATAAAACTAAGTTAGCGTATAATACAGATCTTGAGTTAACGCTCAAGGGGAAAATAGCACACCCCCAACCCACCCCCATTGCACCAAAAAAATTGTTATTATTTCAAAACACACTTTTTTTTTTGATGGTGGGGCCCCCCAACTTTTATTAAGGCCCTTTAAGCAAATTTTTCTATTACTTACTGCGTGCTACTAGTGTCTCGTGAATTCGCAAGGAATGACTTCATATTAATTCTTTAATATCATATTCTTGACCAAATTAACAATGAGAATATTGGGTCTTATCATGAAGGATTATAATATTATCTTAAGATTAACCTCCGTATAATCTATTTTCAAATACCACCTACTATTTATGAGGAAGAAGGGCTCGTGTCGAGTAATTTATATATTATGATTATATGTTTATAAGATATATTTATAATCGTAGTGATTCTTAACAATACTGAGGACGTTGAGCATCTCCATTAACAAAAAAACACAAAAAACACAAAAAACAACAAAATCGTGACCACTTATTAGGAATAAAAAAATATCATTAATATGACTTGACTTCAACTAATATTATTAAAACACATTACTTCCTTTAATTTGACATTTAAAATAATAAATAATTTTCCTAAGCAATGGATTGATCTTATCAACAAGACCCTCATGTCCAATTGAACCTCTTAACTTTGGTAAGTATTGTTTTTAAATAATTTTTCTGAAATTTTTTCCTTTTTACAAATGTTCAATGATGAGATCAAATTCCTAGTTTTAAAAATTATAATTCGAAAAGTCCTATTTCCGTACATAAAGGTAGATAGATTGGTTCCCTTGATTGAAATCTTTATAGGATAGGATAGATTACTTGTTTATTATTTATTAATATTATTATTTATTATTATTATTATTATATATATATTATTATTAATTATTATTATTATTATTATTTTATATAATTATTTTATTATATTATTATTATATTATTATTATTAATATTATTATTATTTTAATATTTATTAAGTCTAACACACTATACTTAACCCGATTATGTTCGCAAATATATAATTTTTTTAATACAATTATTATTATATTATATTATATTAATTATTATTACATATCTATTATCGGTTAATGATATGATTAGATTATATTATAATTATATAATTTATTATGAAATATAATTATGAAATATAATTATAATTATAATAATAGGCCAAATACTAATTATATAAGCAATTAAAGATTAAAATTAAATTTAAATAAAATGTAAAATTAAATTATAATTAAAATTAATAATTAAATTATGAATTTATCATTAAAATTTAAATATAATTTTGGATTAATAATAATAATTAAAATAAAATTCAATTCAAGATTCAATATATCAAACAAGTTCGAAATTCAAATTCAAGGATTTCAGATTCAAAGGTTCAATAGAGAATTGAGGAATAGAATTAGAATTATAATTATAATGTATATTTAATTATTATTATTGATTATTATTATTATTATTATTTATATTTATTATTATATTATTATTAATATATTATTATTATTATTATATTATTATTATTTTTGGCTCATAAGATGAAATCACTCCAGAAGCCAACTGTCCACGTTTGTACTTATAGTTAAGTACTGTATTATTATTATATTATGATAATTATTTTTATTATTTTAATAATTAAATCTATTTAATTATTAATATTATTATTTATATTTTACTTTATCTATTAATTATTTATCAACTATTAAGTGTATAATTGTTATTATTATTTAACATACGCACACACACACACCACATACACTCTCACACACACACACCCAAACACATCATATTATTATTAATTCACCACACACACACTTCACTAAGTATATTATAGACCTTTATTATTATTATTATTTTTATTATTATTGGTATTGTCTGCTTATAAGGAATTAGTTAATCACTGGCTAAATTCATATCGAATCTTACTTACTGAATTCACAGTATTTATGATTTAGCATAACTATCAATCGTACTATAACGTATACCTTTAACTACACTATTTTTCAAACATACTATATATATTAACAGAAATGTGTTAATTTTACATTAACACCGAATTATCGACTAAGTAGTGCATTTATCGAGTATTACTATTTTCGTATAAACACATAGCATCAATTAAACGTAGTTCTTTATATACTAACAAACGAATATTATGCTTAAAAATAACTAATGTTTTCAACCATTAAGATAAAGCTAACATACGCAATTCAATATGAACTAGAGAAAATAATGTTCTAAACGACAAAACCTAACACAGCTTACGCACCAAACTTATTATAATTCTAGTTAATATAAATTAACATAAGTTTCCACACTTTAACACAGATACATAATCTAACTTTTACATATAACAAAACTGTAACCTATTTCATATGATCTTTTTTTCACAAGCTATTACATCTTTCTTATACATATTTAACGTTAATATTTTATACCATTTATGACACTAGTAATAATTATTTAATCAACAATTATCATATACTCTTGTCTAATTATATAAATTTCAATGACATGGTTACCAACTGAATAAATAGAAAATAACATTATATAGTTTTTAATTTTTAAAAACATTTAAGCATAATAATAAAAAATATTAGTAAATATTAAATAAAGTAATATGTAAATTATTATTGTATATAAATTTATATTTTATCACTGAATTTTAATAGCAGTAAATCAGATAAATCAGATATATCAAAAAGCATTCAAGTACTTTCCCCACCCACTCCCAACTCTATACGACTCTTGGTTGATGTCTACTTGATCATCACTTGAAACATGTGCATATTTTCGAAGTATCATCTCGAATAAACAACACACACAAAATAAAGTTCTTTATATACTAACCATCGAATATTGGCTATCTGTCAGATCAAAAGTTTGGTTACATTATAAAGCTAAACATACACATAACTGAACTAAGAATAATAATGTACAAAGCGACAAACCTAACACATCCATACGAGCGAATAAACTACTAACAATTAAGAAATCTCACTGCAACTTAAACATACTAGTCAACTAGTACTAACACAGTTCCGTACCAACAAGTGAACCTATTCACCCTTTTAACTATTTCAAAAGACATATTCTCATAGCATCATATTCAAATGTTATAATTATTACATTTACACATCCTGCATATTTAACAAAAATATTGTCATAACGTCAAACTAATTTAATACGATCTACCAGACAACATATATTTGCTTAACAGTCCAAAATTTTTTTACCATCAACTATACGGTAAATAAGTTTAACAAAAAATTCATCATAATACCTCGTCTAAAATATCATAATCCCCACGAATAATTGCAACCATAACAAAAGTTTTAGACCAAACACATAACATAAAAAATACAAAGTTTTATCCATATAAATAACAATAAAATAAGGTCTTAAATGAAATAATAACTGTTTGAATGTAAGTTTGTGATGAGGGCAAATATACATACTAAAAATAAATTTGAATTTGATTAATTAAATCCTACTAACCTATATATAATATATAATAATAATATATATTATATATATATTATATATATTATAATATATATTATATAATTATATATATATAGTAGTATTATAAAATCAGTAGTATACATTGTCTTAAATATTTGTAACTGTTATAATATACATATGAGGTGATGCCGGGATAGCGTACTTACTGAATTATTTAATCAGATGTAACTGTTGATAATTAGATTGACTGTTTAAGTGTCATATACTTATATAATGGTTATAGTGTTTTGTTAAATTGAAAAAGATGGTTTGATCTACCAGTCCGCCCCAACCAGAGCGTGATAATCTTATTCACCATTTTACAGCATCACCATTATCATATGTTAATTATTAGCAGTACAAATATTTAAAGACAAATATTTATTTATATTTAATATAATATATATATATATTAGAATTATTTGATATATATAATATATTATTATTTATAATATTATATTATATATATAATTTTATATAGATTTATTATAAATATATTATATTATTATATATTCAAACTATTGCAATCGACTGTGATATTTTATTCAAGAACTTATTTTTATGTATGTCATGGTAAAAAAAATTTTTTGTTAATTTTTTATAGTTATTTGGTTTACTTTTATTATTTTCTTTGAAAGATATTATTGATATTGCAAGTTATTCGTTGGGATTAAAATTGTATATTTAGACGAGGTTAGAATGTAAAATTTTTGATTAAATTCATTACGTAAGTCTGATAGTTAAAGAAAAATTTGGTACGTTAGCATATATTCGTTCGTCTTGTATGATGATTAGATTGGGTTATCTAAATTTTTGTTAAATTTGCGTATGTTAATATGGTAAAAATTAATACATACGATATGCTAGAGATGATGCTTGAACAAAGTGTGGAATAGGATTTACAAGCTTTTTTGAAACGATTGCGTTAAGGTCACTTTAACTCTGTTGTTTAAGTGCAGAATTTGTATAATGTTACGTTAGTTATTTCGCCCGTATGAGGGTGTGGTTTAGGTTTCTGGTTCGTTGTACATTATAGTTCTTAAGTTCAGTGTTTGTTGATGTTTTTAGCTTTATTATATCGTAAAAACTTTTGTTACGATACCATATAAAGTTCGATGGATTACGTATATAAATTGAACTTTAAATTTTTGTGATTGTATGTTAGATCTCGTAAATGATACTACGAAATAGACATCGAATCAAACTATTATTAACTAGATCAAAAGGTGTGTGGGAAGGGGTGGGGAAGGGTTGAGGTTCGTGATTTACATGATTTACGTGATTTACTTGCTTTTAAAATCATTGAAGTAAATTTATGATTGGGCAAACAAAAAAATGCCTTTAAAGAAAGCTATATTTTTATTGTTATGTTTATGGATTATATAAAACTTTTGTTATGATGTTTAGTTTCAGATTATTCGATTGGTCTGTATGACTAATTACGACAAGGGTTATGATAAATTGTTGTTAAATTATTACTTTGTGTCATGTAAATTAATCGTTTGAATATGATTGATGATGTTTAATGAAAATAATTTTCTTGTAATTTAATTTCAGTAATCTGTTAAAAAGTTTTAGTTTATTTACTGGTGTTAAATGTGGAACTTTTTTGTTAATGTTAACGTTTATTTCAGTATAGTCTGATTAATGTAAGACTGAATGTTTAGGATTATTGTCGTTGTTAAAAGCATTTTTTATTAATATTGCTTAAGTTAATTATTGATGCTATGTTATGCTTTTCATATTGTGAAAACTTGTTATGGTAGGCATATGATTCGTTGGTTAGTATATAAAGAACCTCGTTTTTGTGCTATGTTTTATCCGAATGATCTCGAAATGCTCCAACGTAATTCGAGTAGTGTTAATTAATAAACACTTGATATGTTAGAGATATGTTTTTGAAAAGTGTGAATAGGTTTACGTTTTGTACGCTGTGTTAGGTAACTTTACTGTGATCAGTAAAGTAGGTACGTCATTGCAGTTAAATGTATAAGTAGTATCTCAAATTTAGTTGTGTGTGTGTGTGTTGTGTTGTGTGTGTGTGTGTGTGTGTGTGTGTGTGTGTGTGTGTGTGTGTGTGGTATGTTAGATTTGTTATGTTCATATATATATATAGTTAATAATAATAATAATAATAATAATAATGAATAAATAATAATAATAATAATAATAATAATAATAATAATAATTAAATAATAAAATATATAACAATTAAATATAAATAAAATAATGAAATATAATATAATAATTATAATGGTAATAAAACTACTGTTTAAGATAAAAACCAGATTTTAATGCGGACATACGGGGAACAAATGTAATAAAATCTCAGCCACCCTTCTCTATGTGTATAAGATATCGGGTACAAAGTAATAATCTCGTTACCCTTCACATGTGTCAAAAGATACTTAAGATAATGAGTCAATTCCGCTGAATTTCATTGGCTGTTGTGATGGCTTTTAGCAAAGTGCAGTTCTCGATTGGCTATCCTTGAGCGACAAACAAGATTACGTAATGTATAGGTGGCTGGTAGGTAGAGAGCAATTTACCAACCAGTGTTCTAGTTTGTGGACGCTGCAGGCAAGTTGATAGCACGCGTTTAGGTGCTTGTGAAGCTTGCATTTTTTTTAATTTCTAATAACTTTTAATAGCAATTGATAATAATATCATTAAAAAAATAATGAGGAAAAAGATAATAATAAATATAATATAATAATAGATAAAAATAATAATATAATAAATAATAATGAATAATAATATAATAATTATAATAAATAATAATAATAATAATAATAATATAATAATATAATAATATTTTGTGCTGGTTGTGGGTATAGTAAAAATTGGAGATTGGGGATACTGACTTTTCTGCTGCTGGTGAAGTTGACAACTCTAATTTCAGTTACCTTCGTAATGAATCTGTATGTCAGTTAGGTTAGGATGAGATATTATTTAATTTTAAGTTTCACTATTATATATAATAATGTAAAAATTAACATTAATATTAGAGATATTTTGAAAAGGTGTTGTATATTTTCATTCAACTTGAACATTGATTGATTTGATATTAACAAACAACAACAAAAAAACAACAACAACACAACAACAACAACAACAACACAACAACAACAGACAGCAGAATCAACACGACAACAACAACAACAACAAGCAAATCAACACAACAACAACATTCAACAACAACATCATGCAACTGCAATACAAAAGGCAACAACAAACGCTGACATTTCACAACAACAACTAAGAAAGGATTGTATTTTATATTATGGTTTACATTATGACTTGATCATTAAGAGTCAATAGTCAATCAGATAATGATCGATAGTCATGGAGTAAGGGAGGGTGGGTGGGTGGTTTGATAGCGTGATTTACTGATTTACTGCTTTAGGGTATAAATTTAAATGCAATTTTTTTTAAAGTTATGAACAGTAAAAGAATAATTATGTGTTCGTAAATATCAAAATGTTAAAGAAAACAAGAACAAAAATACATAAACAAGTTTTATAAACTTATGTTAACAAAAATGACTTGAATCAATAGATAATAGATCAATTAGATCAATAGATTATGGTTCGAAGGGGATCGAATGGCTTTGTTTTACATCTTTACTGATTTACTGCTTTAGGGTTTGTTAAAAATGCAAATTTTTAAAATTATAAACATAAATGAAATAAATTTTAGTTTAAAACAAACATTTTAAAGAAAAGAAAGCAAAAATAAATAAAAGCTTTTTGTGTATGTTATACAAAATATGACTTGAATCAATAGATCAATAGATCAATAGATGCAATATACAGACTGATCAAAAGGTAATGGAGGGTGGGGTGGGTGGTTTGTTACTGATTTACTGATTTAACTGCTTAGGGTATGTAAAACATAATGATTTAAGTAAAAATATGACTTCAAGCAATAGATCAATAGATCCATAGATCAATTGATCATAGATTCAATAGATCATGGAAGGGTAGGCGACGAGGTGGATGTTTTGATTACTGATTTACTGATTTACTGCTTTAAGGGTATGTAAAACAATGCCAAATTGTTTTTAAGTTATGACACACATCAAAGAAGATTAATAGTTTTTTTAGTAAAAAAAAATGTTTAAAGAAGAAAACAAAATGAATAAAATTTTTGGTAATTGTTAAAAAATATGACCTTGAATCAATAGATCAATAGATCAATAGATCAAAATAGATCAAGTAGATCAATAGATCAATGAATCATGGGTAAGGGTAGGGGTGGGGATGGGATCATGTTTGATTAACTGAGTTTACTGATTTACTTGGGCTTTTAGGTAAATTATAAGCGATGCAAATTTTTTTAATGTTATGAACATAAAAAGAAAAAGTTTTTAGTAAAACAAAAAAATGTTAAAGAAAAGAAAACAAAATAAATAAAAAGTTTTTTTGTGTTATTATATCAAAATCATGACTTGAACAATAAGATTCAACATTAGTTCAATGATCAATAGATCAATAGATCATGGAAGGGTAGGCAGGGTGGGGTGGGTGGTTTGGGATTTAACTGATTTACTGATTTACCTGCTTTAGGGTATGTATAAAACGCAAATTTTTTTACGTATTTTATATATTCGAAAATAGAATAAAATTTTTAGGTAAAGCAAAAAGTTTTTAAAGAAATAAAATTAAAAATTAAAACACACAGTATAAAATGTAAAATAAAACTTAAAAAAAAAAAAAGTAGAAAAATAAATGTAAATAAAAAAAATTTAAAAAATAAAAAATTAAGCAAAAAGTATATAAATGTTAAAATAAAAATTATAAAAAAAAATAAGTTAGAAAAAAATTTAATAAAAAAAAAAAAAATTAAAAATTAAACGCAAAAAAATAAAAAAAAAGGAAAAATGTAAAAAAACTTATAGAATAAAAAAATATGATAGGAAAAAAAACTAAAAAAAAAAATTTAAAATAAAAAATTAAACACAAAGTATAAATGTAAAATAAAACTTATAAAAAAATAAAGTCAGAAAAATAAATTGAATAAAAAGCAAACAAAAAAAAAAAAAAAATTATATTAGTTAACGTTTATAAAAAGAAAATGAGATTTGAAAATATAAATGTCAGTCTTCAACATTTAGAAAAAGGGTTATCTTTGCATGATGCAATGCATGACGAAGCATGTACTGTTAGAACAGAAGCAGTTATGTGAACGTAATGAATATTGTATTATAAACGAATGTTTAATAACTCGGCACCGCACCGGCCTCACTGCCGACGCGGTGCGGTACAACTCATGTCTCCCTTCCTCAGACTCTTTCCTTCATCCTTCCTTCTTCCTTTCTTCCTTTCTTCTTCTGTTTTGCATTCCATGCATTTTTTTTCAGTCGGGACCCCCTCCGTTCGGGGTCCCAGACATCCTTTACGGACTTATAACCGTCATTTTCGAGATCTACAGGTTCAATAACATATATTTTGATATAAATATGGGACTAAACGAATATTTATTAACTTAGCACCGCACCGCTCCGAGCACCGGTGCCGATGGCCAAACTCCGAGCCTCTGACTGCAGACTCCTCTCCAAGCTCTTTTCCTTCATGTGTCTCCTCCTTCCTCCATCCTTCCTCTCTTTCTTCCTCCAATCTTCCTTTTTTCTTCCTTATTTCGCTTACCATGCATTTCTTCTTTTTTTCAGGAGGGGACCCCCTCCGGGGGGAATCCCTGAACTCCGAAGCCGAATCCGACTCGGAATCCTTCTCCAACTCCGGCTCCTCTAACCCAGCTCGCATAATTTTCAGCCTCTACGATCAATTTAATTTTTAGGGGGGCTGCGTCCTCCCCCTTAAGGGGGGGGACGCAGGGGCACGTAATCCTGTGCGGTGCGGTGTGGGGCCATAACAGTTATAATATATATTTATATTTATTTATTTATTTATTTATTTATTTATTTTTTATTTATTTATTTATTTATTTATTATTTATTAATTTATTATTTATTTATTTATTTATTTCATCATTTATTATTAAACTTTTTATTTATTTATTTATTTTTTATTGTGTTCTAAAAAAACCTTCTTTTTTTTTCGTCGATCGAAGGGGAAGAGCGACCCCTTTTCACCGTGGGAATTTTATTCAATATTTTCCCATGACCCGTTGAAACAGATCTTTAACTACTATATATATATATATATATATATATATATAATATATATATATATATTATAATATATATATATATATATTATATTATATATATATGAGTATATATAAATATATAATATATATTATAAATATATATATTATTATATATATATATAATAATAAATATATATATATATATATATTATATATAACAATAAGATTTAAAGAGTTTTACTGTGCAACTCAAACTCTACCTAAGGTAGTAAGAACAAAGTAATTTTAAAAAACACTAAAAAATAAACAGGGGAATTAAAGTTTTTTTTTTAAAAAATATAGAAAGTTTACGTTTCGAGATTTACTAACTTAGTCTCCTCCTCAGAACTATAATTTTTCTCTGTTAGTTTTCCCATTGTTAGTTCTGAGGAGGAGACTGGAGTTAAAGTCTCGAAACGTAAACTTCTTAATTTTAAAAAAAAAATTTAATTCCCCATTAATTTCTTAGTGGTTTTAAATTCTTTGTTCTTTATTTATATATGATATATATATATAGTATATATATAATATTATATATAGTATATATATATATACTATTAATATATATATCTATAATATATAATTATATATATATATATATAATTAATATAGTATATAATATATTAGTAAAGAGGTGGTGTGTGTGTGTGTGTGTGTAGGTGTGTGGGTAGGTGTGTGTATGTGTAAAACCACAGTAAATTTTGCTTATATTTCTTCTTGTTTCGAAGACGGGGTTTTCATAGAGTTTATTAGTAACAGGTCGCTCGTGTGCGTTTTTAAGTAATTACTTAGGCTGAAAATTCAATTAATTTTTGTCACGGAACAAAAGTAAGGCAACATTATTTTGAAATTATGAGATAGATAGGATAGATAGATAGATAGATAGATAGATAGATAGATAGATAGATAGATAGATAGATGAGTGCAAAAATGAAAAAAATAATCTACTAGCATATTGATCTTATTTCCGGAGGTTTAAACATAATAAAATATTGATATAGAACAAATTTAGAGCTGCTAAATGTGTTATTTTAAATTAATATTTTAGCATTGAATGAATTCGAAATGATAATAACCAATTAAAAGTTATTTCCTATCTTCTTGAGAAGAACTGATGCTAATTTGTTCACCATTTATTACTTTTATTAAAAAAAAACCAGCCCAGACTTCTCTAAAATCGTTACTCGCAGTTGCGAGGGTTCAAATTTGATGGTCTATCTCTATCCCATATGGGACCATGCGTGTTTTCCTGTTCTTCCTTTACCCTTTCTGACCTCTGTTTTGATTGTGTCGCTGCGCCCGACGAAGGCTTTATTTCGTCTCTTTTGTAACCTGTAATACGTGAAATTGTCACGCAATGTCTTAATTTACTTAATTAGCCATCAAAATCTGACGTTCCTACAAAAGTTCATTATCATTTTGATACATATATATATACTATATATCATATAATATTATATATATATATATATATTAACATATATATATATATTATATATATATATATATATATATATATATATATATTATAATATATATATATATATATATATATATATATATATATCAAAATGATTAATGAAACTTTTGTAGGAACGTCAGATTTTGTTGGTTAATTAAGGAAATTAAGAGATTGCGTGACAATTTCACGTATTACAGGTTACAAAGGAGACGAAATGAAGCCTTCGTCGGCGCATTTGTATATTGAGTTATGTATATATATATAGTGATAATATAATATATATAATATATAATATATATATAATATATATATATATATATATATATATATATATATATATATATATATATATATATATATATATATATATATATAATTTAAACCATCTAACTTGGCGGGTAACTTTTTAACATGGTTATGGAATAGGTAATTATTTTTGGTGGCTTCGGCTCCAGCCCCGGCTCCGGCTCCGGCTCTGGCTCCATTATGAGAGTGGAGCTCTTGCCTCCTCAGGCAATGATATTGCTCCATTTGCGCTTAATAAATCGGATGTTCTGAAGTTTATAGCGAGA
The DNA here is from genome assembly GCA_015478945.1 of Trachelipus rathkii. Lineage (NCBI taxonomy): Eukaryota > Metazoa > Arthropoda > Malacostraca > Isopoda > Trachelipodidae > Trachelipus > Trachelipus rathkii. Next base: position 23,674 of record JABUQX010092689.1, read on the forward strand.
AAGATTGCTTTAAAAAGCCTTTTTTTTGAAAATACAATTTCAAATATGCAAAATATTTGTAGTAAAAAAAAATCTTTTTTACTCCGAATTGAATTTACTCAAAAAATTTAGAGGCACTCCAACTCCATCTCGGATTAAGCTACAATTCGGATCCAAGTCAGAGCTGGATCCGAGTCGAAAATGAATCCAAGTCGGAGGTAAATCCAAGTCGGAGCTGAACCCAGGTCGAGGCTGGATCCGATTCAGACCTAAATAAGAGTCGGAGATGGATCCGAATCAGAGATGGATCAGAGTCGGCGCTCAATTCGATTCTGACCTTTTACTTGCTCATCGTTCATTTTCAGAAAAATTTCTAAGGGAAGTGTATATATATATATATATATAAAAATATATATTATATATAATATATTAAATATCGGTGTATTATATATATATATATATATATTATATATATATAAATATTATATATATATATATATGATATATTCAATATATATATCTATATATATATATATTTATATATATATAATATATATAATATACTATATTATTATATATATATATATATATTATATATGATATATATAGTATATAATATATTATATATATATATTATATTATATTATATATAATATATATATATATTAAGTGGCATAAGAGATCAAAGGGACTGCGGTGTACACTCTTTATTTATTATATATATATATATATATATAATTATATATATATGATATATATAATATTATATTATATTATATATATATATATATACTTATATATATATATATATATATAAATTAGTGGCATAAGAGGATCAAAGACCCGGTGTACCCAATTATTTTCCAATCTCATTTTCCTTAACAATGAACTGATGCATAATCAAATACTAGAAAAATAAACATTTTATATCTATTTACCCTTATTTAATAGTGAATTTTGATCTTATAAGTCAAGAACGTACAAGCACTTTTTGAGGCTACAACATGACTAGCCTCGCTTTATCCTCGCCTCATGAGTGAAGGCGATCATCAGACTCACTAGTGGAACTAAAAGAAAAAGTATGATACATGAGGCAGGCTTTTGTAACGTTTGCCTGAGCTATTTCTCTCATACGTTTTCAATTTGATGCTCCCATATATAATATATATATATAATATATATAATATATATATATAATATATAATATATATTATATATATATATATATATATTATATATATATATATATATATATATAATATATATACATATATATAAATATATATATATATTTTTTTTTTTTTTTTTTTTTTTACTAGAAGATAAACACCAAACTCTCACGGGCAGAGCCCTAATCAAGGAGGAGTGTACTTCATTTAACGTCCGAGCAGGACGGAGCCAAGCCCAAGGAGAGAATAGCTCACAATCTCTTCCCACCCCGACCAGTTGCGAACCTGGGACCCTCGCTTTTTTGGGCGAGTGCTCTAACACTGAACTATCGGGCGCTTTTTTAGTATAAATAAATATATTAAAAAAAATAAACATATTATACATACATATATATATATACATAAATACATTATACCTAACATAAAACATACTAAACATATACAACATATATAATACAAATATTTAAATATCATTACTATTATTTAATACTATTCACTATCATTACCTATGTCATTATCACTACTAATCACTATCACTGACACTATTTTTTAATATTAATCATTGTTATGCCTACACAAGATTTCACAATATACTTAATATATTTACCACTATTACTATATTTAAAAATTTTCATTAACTAATATTACACTGTATTATTATTATCATTATTCACACAATTCACTGTTATTACTATTACTATGTTTATTATATATATTTTTACTAAATATTAATATTATTTCACCAAAATTCACCATTATTATAAAATTATTCATTAACATTATATTATTTTCATTATTCACAAATCACTGTTATTTACTATTAGTATGTTAAAACGAGATATATCACTACCATCGCGGGAAAGATAAATGTATGATAGAAGGGTTTCCAGCCCCTTGCTTACCTAAGTGGAAGAGAATTTTTTGGAAAATTTTTACTTCATATACTCGACGATAGAACTTGGGAAACGCAGTCCACGGTTCTGCAATTTTAGATTTTAAATTTCTTCTTTATAATTTTATATTTGTATTTAATTATCCAAAATAGCCAAAAGAAATGATTTCAAACATTTTGTTGCTCCTCCAACCCAGATTACAAATGAAATAAATTTAAATGTTTAAAATTTTACATTTTTAAAATCCAAAATCGTAATTTTCTATATATATATATATATATATATATATATATATATATATATATATATATACTTATATATATAATATATATATATATATATATTATATATCATATATATATATATATATATACTATATATATATATATAATATATACTATATATATATATATATATACATATTGTGAGTGGGTGTACAGGACTTACCACGACACCAAAGGAGCGGTCATGATAGGGTGGAAATTGAACTTTATGGGCGAGTCCTAACATAATTCTTTTAATACATGACTAAGGAAAAAAAAAATTTAAATATCATAGAGAATATACAGTTTCTGAAGAAAGAAAAAGAACTACTATTGAAGTGGGACTACTCAGACAAGACATAGGATATCCTTTTAGAAAGTTTTATGGACCATAGTGTTGGAAAATGGAGACTGCGATTGGAGTCCAGTTGAGAGCAATCAATAAAAATGTGTTGAACATATTGCGGGATGTGGTGACGGCAAAATTTGCTTGGGTGTAAGATACCGTAACATGTAGTGGCTATGAGTGATATTGGTGTGGTCTATGCGGAGGTGTGTGAGGATCACCTCGGGCAGGCGAGCGATTTCGTCTATGAGAGGGAGACTACTCACCAATGTTCCGCTTTATATTTCTAAGTTTTGCCCCTTGGCGATCATTCGTCCAGCATTCTTGCAATTAAGACTTTAATCCTTGTTGGCGAGCGGGAAAATAATCAGTTGATGGATGGCTACCTTGTTGAATGATATCCGGGAGGTACCGAGAAGAGCTACGGAAAGAGGAGGAAGAGGCCACTTTCGCCTCTCTATCAGCGGTTTCATTGCCAGTTATCCCAGCGTAAGAGGGGGTTGAACGGGGAAACAGCCGAACAATTTTCTGTACAGCGCATACCATTGTATTTTTAGAGTAGGGGAGTTTTGAACCCCTGGAGGGCACTGAACGAATCCGAATAAATAGCATAAGGCCCGTCTTCATTAAGGAACAAAAATCGGGAAAGGTCAATCATCATAGCTATTAGTTCTGCAGAGTCTATATATATATATATATATATATATTACTTACATTTATATATATATATAATATAATATATATACTATATATATAATATATATTATATAGATATATTATATAATATATATATATATATATACTATATATATGTTATATATATATATATATATATATATATAATATAATATATATATTATTATATATATTATATAATTATATATATATATATATATAATATATATATATATTACTTAACATTTATATATATATATATATATATATAATATATATACTATATATATATTATATATATATATATATATATATGATATATTACTATATATATATTATATATTACTTACATTTATTATATTATATAATATATATATATAATATATATATATATATATATTATATTTATATATATATATATATATATATATTATATATATATATATATATAATATATATATATAATATAGATTATATATATAGTATATATATTATAATATATATTACATAATATATATATATATATATAATATATATATATATAATATATATATATATATATATATATATATATATATATATATATATATATATATATATATATATATATATATATATATATAATATATATATATATATATATATATATATTATTAAAATTGGAATGCGAATCGAGAGCTTAAAATATTTCGTAAAGAAAGTTTGCGTTTGAATATGCTTTTGGTCTCAAATTCGTATGCATTTCAATTATTAACTCTTTGCCAAATCTATATTTATCCTTAAAAGATGTTGTGTGTTTTAAATTGTAAATATTGGAGTCATGAAACCGAAACACTTTTGAGGAACTTAAATAGCTGGAGTTGATATGCTGGAATCATTATTCAAAATCAAAGCTTTTACGTTTTTGACCTCGTACTGTCAAGTCGCTTATTGAACTTGTGCTGTAAAAAAGTTTACTAATTTCTGTCGTTCGAAAGAAGTGGATGCTTTTAAATAGAACTCCCTTCCTAATTTTGTTAAGTGTTAGCTATAAAAAGTGTTAATTCGTATGATCACTAAGGCCTTATAAACCGTGATTAAAATGTAACTTCATCAAGTGCATTGTAACGCTTTTTATTTTTATTTAACTAACGCTTAAACTTCAAGTCAACTTTATCTTCGTAAATTAATAGTCAATCAATGCGTAAAGGAATTATTTACTACCTATACTAAGAGGCCGGTGGTATTAACTCTAATTACACCGGTGTTGAAACAAACAATTTCAAATAAATTGGACTAATTGAATTGGATAAGAAGTTCCAGTTTGTCAACAAGTAAGTTGTTTACGTTCCGTTTACTATAGGTTGATAATTCCATTTATTATATTTATGCATTAAAACACATAACATTTATTAATTCAGTTTAACTGTCGTAATTTTACTATTCTTAATTCAAATATAATAACTACGTTGGTATTAAGGTTGCATCTATGAAATTTCTACTCGCATAGATACGATTTTAATAATTTTTGAAATTGTTAAGTTCAATGTTTGCAATTTTTGAAATTGCTAGTTAATTTTTGAAGTTTTTGAAATTTTCAATATTTTATAAGAATCAATTTTTTGTAAATTTGTTCAAATTTGTTTAAACCTTATGAAAGGCAAACTTAAAGTTTTTTCTTGCATCGAGTTTGAGACTAAACAGGCATATTCAAGCGCGATTTATTTCCATATGCGTAAGATTTACTAGTAAATTTTTTTTTTGTTTTTTTTTGATTTTTTGATAAAGGTGTCTTAACATTTTTTTTTAATTTGAAAGCGACTTAAAGTCACGTGTTTGATAATTTTTTCTAAAAAATTGTTCTTAAGTTTTTTCTATTCGCAAAAAGTGACTTTAAAAAATAAATATTACAGTAAATATTTTGTATATATTTTATATATATATATATACATTCGACATTTTGCATGCGCAGTGGGTGTTTTTCGACAGTTAGTGCGCATTCGATATTTTTATATAAATTCGATAATTTTCTCAAATTCGACATTTTGCTTGCGCAGTGGTTGTTTTTCGACATTATCTATGCGCAGTAGTTGTTATCCGACATAGTTTATGCGCAGTAGTTGTTTTTCGACATAAGCTATGCGCAGTGTTTGTTTTTCGACATAGTCTATGCGCAGTATTTATTTTTCGACATAGTCTATGCACAGGGTTTATTTTTCGACATAGTCTATGCGCAGTGTTTATTTTTCGACGTAGCCTATGCGTGGTGATTGTTTTTCGACATAAGCTATGCGCAGTGTTTATTTTTCGACACTTTAGTTCTATGTGCAGGTTGTTTTTCGACACAGCCTATGCGCGGTGTTTATTTTTCGACATAGTCTATGCGCATGGATTATTTTTCGACATAGTCTATGCACAGTGTTTGGTTTTCGACATAGCCTATGCGCGGTGATTGTTTTCCGACATAGCCTGTGCGCAGTGTTTGTTTTTCGACATAGTCTATGTGCAGTGTTTGTTTTTTGACATAGCCTATGCGCGGTGATTGTTTTCCGACATAGTCTGTGCGCAGTGCTTGTTTTCAACATAGTCTATGCGCAGTGCTTGTTTTTCAACATAGTCTATGCGCAGGGTTTATTTTTCGACATAGTCTATGCGCAGGGTTTATTTTTCGACATAGTCTATGCGCAGTGTTTATTTTTCGACATAGTCTATGCGCATGGTTTAGTTTTCGACATAGTCTATGCGCAGTGTTTG